>CAUHTR010002534.1:0-57136 GCA_959609185.1 Schmidtea polychroa | reverse complement strand
CAATCCTAAATCTTATATTTCCTACACCCTTTAAATCTAAAAATGTTAGCACATACAGAATAAGATAACAAATTTTCATCTGTTCCATACTTGCACATTTTACATTCCTCAAGAATAAACCCTCAAAGAGTTTCAAAATACAAACAATATGAAAAATGAATTAATATTTCCCAAAGGATTCAAACATCCAATGAAACTAGAAGACATTCCAGAATTTGAAAAATTAAATAATCTTAAAATTAATATTTATGAACGTGTTAAAGGGAAACATGTTAATAGCAGAGAAATTATTCCAATTTACATTTCTGATAGTGGAACCGATAACCCTAGAGAAATATATCTTTTTAATCTTGGAACAACAAAATAATCAACATTATGTTTTAATAAAAAACTTTCAAGCTTTTACATCACCAGAGAATCCAACTAGTGGAGGAGGAACATGTAAAAGATGTCTTCATTATTCAACACTAAAAACTCTATGATTAAACATACAAGATTTTGTGAAAAAGATGAACAGCTTTAATTAACATGCCTAAAGATCCCAAGATGCATTTAAAAACTTTTCAAATTTACTACAAACAGTAGGAGTGATTTATGGAGACTTTGAATCTATAAATCGTAAACAAGATTTGGTTAATCAATATTTAAAAATAATAGAAAAAAATAAACTCATGGATTCATGGAACTCCTCAGGAGAGAGAAGATGAAACCAGAGAGGATTGAAAGCCTTTCTAAGAAAAAGAAACAACCTAATAGTGTTAAAAAAACTAACCAATTACCATCTGGCTTATAAATTATTATTTAAAAGCAATTATCCTGAACTCATAGAATCTAGAGAATATACACTTTTAGGAGGTACCCCAGAAGAAGTCTTGGATCACTTTACTAAAAGTATAAATGATCTAGAACACGAAATATTTAAGTATTAAAACAAAATATGAAATAAATTTTTCAACCGAACAATGGGAAGAATATGAAAATGCTTCAAATTGTTGGATGTGTAAACAACCATTGAGGATTCTTCAGATACGAGTCTTTAAATATAGAATCTTTGAATAATGAATCTCCGAATAATGAAACTTTTGAAGAAGAAGAACAAAGAATGTTTCATGAAAGAATGCAATCTTTGAAAAACATAAAAGTCCCCGATCATGATCATTTAAAAAAGGAAAATAATTATCGAGGAGCAGCTCATAGAAATTGCAATCTTAATTGTCATACTCCCAAATTTGTACCTGTTATATTTCATAATCTTTTTGGTTATGACATACATCTATTTATTAAACATTTAGCAGCAAATGCTAAAAACTCTTTCAAAGGTTATAGGACTTACAAAGGAAAAATATAAATCAGTTGAATATGGAAAATTAAAATTATAGACTCGTTAAACTTTCTCCAAATGTCTCTAGATGGAATAGCTAAAACAATGAACCAGAAGATTTTAAAATCACTCGAGAATTCTTGGAAAAAAATAATATTCCTCTAGAAGATATTCTACATGCTTAGCAAAAGGAATATATCCTTATGACTATGTTGACTCGTTTGAAAGATATAATGAAACAAGTCTTCCTAGCCAAGAAGATTTCTCTTCACAACTTCAAAATATCATATTACAATCAAGAATATTCTCGAGCAAATAAAATGTGGGAATTATTCAAGTGTAAACTTTAGGAGAATATACAAGTATGTATTTATCCTTGGATGTTTAATATTCTAGCAGATTGCTTTGAAGAATTTACAAAGTCTTTTGTTCTTAAACCTTACAATTATATAACAGCACCCTCTTTAGCTTGGGATACTTTATTATATACCATTTGGACTTCAAATATAAAAGAAGGTGATAAAATTATAGATCTTTAACTAACCTCGATATGTTTACCAAATTAAAACAAACATTAGAGGAGGAGTCTCTTCAGTAATGGGGAATAGAGAAATAAAAGCTAGAAATGCAATAACTACTAGCAGAAGACTCTCTAAACACCCTAATGATCCATATATAAAAATTAACAATGAGGAATTAAAAAGAATTATTAGAAACAATGAAAAAATCCTATATTTACTTTATATAGATGCAACAGCTTTATATTCAGGAATTATGACTCAATATTTACCAATGGGTAACTTTCATGAATTATATCCTTCAGAAGAATACCCTGAAGAATCCTTAAAGACCTTATAAAAGAAATACTTTCAACACCTAAAGATTCTCCAATAGGTTACTTTGTAGAATGTGACTTATTATATCCAGATGATATAAAATCAGGAACAAGATATTTCCCTTTAGCTCCTGTAAGAAGAAAGATTAATGTTAACGAACTTTCTGAATGGCAAATCTCACAAGATAAACCTCCAACAATGAAACTTCTTTGTGATCAAACAGATCGAAGGTTTTATCTTTGTCACTATAGGACTCCTCCAATTTTATCTTTCACGAGGTATGATATTAAAAAAAGTTCATAGTGTCATAAGATTTAAACAAGCTCCATTCATGAAAGCTTTTATCGAGGAGAACATTAGGTGCCGAAACATTGCAAAAAGAGAAGGGTAACCTTTTTAAAGATAATAATTATAAACTTTTAAACAATTCAGTCTTTGGGAAAACAATGGAGAATGTTGATAAATATACTCATATTGAACTTTTAACTAATACTACCAAAGATATTAAGCGCTATAATCGTATGCTAGGAAAGCCTACATTTAAAAACGCACAAGTATTTTCTGAAAATCTTACTGCAATAGAACTAAAGAATTTTGAGAAAACATACAATAAACCAATATTTATAGGGTTTACAATTTAGAACTTTCAAAATTACAAATGTATGAAACATATTATAACATCTTACAACCTATATATGGTTCTAATATATCAATGCATGCAATGGATACAGATTCAATGTTTTTAACAATAAGAACTCATGATTTACAAAGAGATATAGCCGAAAATCCTATACTTTCAAATTTAATAAATTCATCTGGAGAATTATTTTCGTTTAAAGATGAAAAACCTTTTACTCCTATAGAAAATGGAATATTTATTCGTGCTAAACAATATTCATACGAAACATTTAGAAACCCTGAATTTATAACTAGATCATTTATATTTAAAACTCCAGAAACAGAAGAAACCATTACACATAGATATCCTATATTTCCTAAAGGACCAGAGGGACAAGAAGAAAAACCTGTAAAGGATAACAGATGTAAAGGAATACAGAAATCAGTTGCAAAGAATCTTTCTCATCAAGATTATATAGATACATTGAATCCAAATCATAAAGATAAAATTGATGAAATACATCAACTTAAAAGTGAAAACCATGATATTCACTTGATAGAATCTCAAAAAGTATCATTATCAAATTATGATGATAAAAGATTCATCCTAAGTGATTTAAAGACAACTCTACCTATTGGAAATAATTTAATACCGATAATAAAAAAATCTAGAAAAGTTGAATAAGTTATATGATACAAATATTACCGATCTTGATATTTATAATGTTGAAATTATTTATCCCGAGAGAGAAATCGAGAAGCCTTTATATTCTCAAGTTTTTAATCCTATATGTTTAGAACTTAAATATTTTAATACTGATTCTGAATATATAAAAGGTCTAAGTGATAAAGAATTTAAAGATCATAAATTAATGATTCATAGGTTGGCTTTCAACCATAACTGAAACCAACGATATTTAATTTTTTAATAATAAAATGTCGACAATTAATTTAAGCAACTATAGCAACCTGATCTACTTTTTTATATATTTATAATTTTAAGAATCCTTTAACCATTTCTCTCGTTTATTTTTTTATTAGTTATAACATTAGCACTTTTCAATCTATTAATATTATTTTTAATATCTTGTATTATTTGATTTGATTTCATTATTTCATCATCAGTTAAGATTCCATCTTCCAAAGCTTTTAATTGAAATAAAAATAATTTAGAGATTCCTAATTTCTATTGATAAACAAACTTCACGATATAAACTTTTCTTTTTAGAAGTATAAGATAATGAAACTATTTCAGTCAAGAAACCATCAGCTACAGAAATACTTCCAAGTATTACAGGTGCTATTGTTAAAACTGGTAAGGCCGCAGGAAGTGTCACAGGTAAAATAACTGTTAATATTGCAGATGTAAATCCTAAAGAATAACCTATAATTTTTAAAACTGTATTCCCTTTATTCCATCTATTTTTAACCTTTTTATAATGCTTTAATAAATCTTGTAAATGTAAGGTTTCTGATTTAAATTCTTTTACTCTCATAATTTCAAGTTCTGTGGGAGCCGAGGCCTTGGAACCTTTGTGACCTTCGGAATAATATCCTGATGATCTCAATTCTGGAGGGACCTCTGGATAAATTTTTTCTTCTCTTACTTCTTCCATCTTTTGGACTTTGTCCATTTTAATAATTAAAAAAATAAGACTTTATTCTTCTGAGCACCATCTGGCACCAATACTCGGATATCAAAAGAAACTCTTGTTGAGAGAATATCTTTATACAATTCCATCAATGCTTTACGAACTTCATCAACATCAACCTTTTTTTCATAAAATATTAAATCTATATATTGTACAAGTGAACTAGAAAAATGAATATTCTTACTTTTAACTTTATGTGGTCCATGTGAATGAGTATTAACATACCAATCTCCGTGTGATAAATCATAACTAGTCATTATAACATCACCCTTTTCAAGCTTACTATTATAATCACATTTCACAAACCATTTCATTCTTTCATTATCATCATCAAAAAAAAGAAATAAGGATCAATAATCTTTACAACCATAAAAACACTCCAGGATTTACTATTTGTTGTTATTAAACTTGGTTCTATAAAATGTTTATATGTATGGGGTAATAATGTTTTATTCTGTTCTAATTCAGCAGCTCTTTTTCTAATACTATGTGTGGTGTTAATGTGTGTTCCATGAGACTCTAAATTTGAAATTCTTTTATTAAATGATGTAATCATCTCATTTATTATATTATATATTGTATTAAATTTAGTATTCATAATTTGTTTATCTTTAGAGTTAATATGATAGTATTTAACTTTACAACTTGTTCAGTTAACAGACTTTGTAACTTGTCAAATTTATCATTAAATCGTTGTTCGATATTATTAAGCTTTGATTCCATTGAATCCATTTTTGTTGTTAATGAACTTTCAATTCTTGTTGTTGTTAAATCAGTATAATTTTTAACACCATCAACATATTTTTTATTAACTGCATCAGCTTCATCAGTTGGAAAAGATAATTCTTTTATCTTGTGTCCATTTAAAATTAAATCACCCTTCATTGAATCACCTCTTTCATTAATATATTTATTTTCTGTTAAAGTTAATATTTCTTCTGTATTAAACCCTGTTTTTATTGTTCCACCACCTCTATTACATGGAATATAAGAACTCATTTATTAATAATTTAAAATGACATATAGGGCTTCACGTAGATCAAACCTGTTTCAAATGTAAATACATTGAAATCTCTTCTCCATTAAAATCAATCAATTCTCCTTCTTGATTAAGAATTTTAAAATTAATATCCATTATATATTTTCTACATAAAGGTAAATAATTTGGAGGATTCATTCTTTCAACTATTTTATATCCCATAGGAACTGTGTTTGAGGGAAAGGAATATGAAACATTTGTTTGTTTACCATTATTATAAGAACCTGTTATACAATCGCAATGAATATTTATTGTGTTTGTATTTATTATTTTTATAATATTTTCTGATGTTATATTCTCAACTACAGGTGTGATATAATGGTTTCGTGTAAATCCTAAAATTGTTCTAAAGAAACTATTATTTTGAAATGAATTCCTATATTCTCTAAAGTCATTATACATTTTGAAGTTGGTAAATCCATTTTAATTTTAATGACTCCATTTGTTTTTTTAGAAAGTATATTATTTAAATCTTTTATCTCATAAGCTCCGGGTTCGATTGTTATTATAATCTTATCTGTAGATTTTTGGCTTATATAATAAAATATGTTATTATCTTTAGTATATTAAAAATAGTATTATAAGCACAAAACCATATAGTCCTAATTCATAATTTAAATTTTGATCTAATTTAATTGAATCTTGAAAGTTTATAGTAAAGTCTGATTCTTTTGAATTTATAGATAAAGTTCTTGAATATTTATCTGACATTATGTTTACCATTTTTTTTAAATTATCTTCCGGAAGGTTGCGAAGCTCCATTTTCATAGTATAGATTTTAAATCATTATAAATTTCTTGGATTAAGGAAGTGAAACCTTCTCCTTTGGATTTATTCAATCTATACAAAACATATAAGCTTAAAATACCACATATTTTAGTATTATTAGGTTGAACTTGTAAAGAATTAAAAGTGTAGTCCGAGAGATAGTCTTCAACTTCTTTAGTGGGTTTAATCCCAAAAGAATCAAAGTAGATAGATTTATTATATATACAAACCCAATGAGATCCTTTTTCATTTGAATTTTGATAATTTATAATGATATTCTTTGGAGTGTCTTCTTTCAGACTCGACAATTCATCATTCATTAATATTTTTATTTTTAAATTTAAATAATCTGCATAATCTTTTAAATCAAAATTTGTTTTTGTATTTATTCTAAATGTTTTTAAAAAATCTAATATTGAAGGAGTCATTTTATATTTTATAACTTCGTATACTTATTAAATTTATCTTTTGAAATTATTCCTTGTTTTAATAATTCTTTAGAAATCTTTAAAATATCAGAATCTAAATTATTATGTCCTGCTTTTTTAGCTGCTAATAGTTTTCTTAATTCAATAAAAAGATTGATTGGGTTTATCTCCTGGCCCTGACCCTCGCCTTTTCCCTCTCCCTGACCCTGGCCCTGACCTTCTGTAACAATATAACCCCTTTCATTTTTATTTAAATATTTCTTTAAATCTTGAATATGTTTTGATTTAGAACTACCACGTAAATTCAAAGTCTAAATATTCATTATTATAAACATTTTGTGAATGAATATGTGATTTATTTTCTGAAGTTGTATACAAAGTAAAGTTTTGTTTATTAATTGTTATTATTTGATATCCTTCAGAATTAATATGAAATGTGGGTTTAATTGAATTACTTAAACCCTCTCTAATTTTAGGATCAATTTTAAGAGGTTTTGTTTTTAAAAACATTTCTTCTTCTTTCACATCAGAGGTTCTTCTACGTTTTCTTTGATTTCTTTCTTCTTTATCCTTTTCTTCTTTATCTTTTTCCTTCCACTCTAATTCTTTTTGTTGTTTTTTATCAAACTCTAACTCTTTAGGTTTTAATCCCTCTATAGCTTTAATTGTTGGCTCTTGTTGTTGTGTTATTACATCATTTAATATTCTAGATTCAGTATTTTGAATTAAATCTTTTTTATTATATTTATCTTGTTCAGATTGTAATTTTTTTAAAAGTGCTAATCTTTCTTCATATACCATTTTAATGGTATTAAAAATGGTATCATTTTGGTAAAGGATTTGGAAAGGGTTTCAAATACAATCCTTTACCATTTTTAGTTTTACAAAGACATCCATTCTTTAAAGATTTACATATTTTTTTTAAATCATCTTTATCTTTTGAAGATAAAGATTCAGATGTAGAAATTTGATTTTTTAAAAAATCATTTAAACCTCTACCTTTATAAGGATTAAGATAGAGACCCTTTCCCTGAGACTTTTGCAGACTCCCCTCATATGGATTAAGATAGAGACCCTTTCCAACGGACACTCCCCCTTTAGCTTGCCCTACCTTCTTCATTGAATTGATTTCAGTTTGTAGTTTTTCTTTTTCTAAGTCTGTCTTTTGAGATTCTTTAGCTTTTTGAACTGTAGTTGCAATCCCTCCAGCTATTCCAGCAGCACCTGATAAACCAGCAATGATTGCAGGTATTAAAGCAGCTAATGGAAGAAAGCCCCCCTGGCCCTGACCCTTACCCTCTCCTTCCTTTAGTCTTTCTTTAACTTGTTCTTTTACATGTTTTCCAATAAAATATTTTTTACCAGAGATTACTACTGATTTATTTTTATTTGAATTTATTAGTTCTTGCAAAGATTCCTCTGTAGGATTCTTCTCTGTCATTTTATAATAAATAAAAATGGATACTTGGAAACCAATTTTAAATAGACATAAGAGTAAATTTAATAATAAAGTATTTCCTGGTAATTTTAGATGCTTAATTATTGGATCTTCTGGATGTGGAAAGAATGTTCTTCTTATGAGAATGTTATTAGAAGATGTTTTTTTGGATTATAATAATTTAATCTTTTATTCTACAACCATTAACCAACCGGAATTACAACTTTTGAAATGTGGATTTGAAAATAAATTAACTAAAAAAGCTATAATTGATATTTTTAAAAATCAACATACATATCCCGAAGAGGTTTTTCATCCTTGTGATATGGTTGATTGGTACAAGGAAAAGATTTTAGAATCAGATGGACAAAGTCCTCTATATATTAATAAAAATGATTATATAGGGGATGGAATCCAGATCTTATTCTCTAATAAACCTGAAGATGTTTTACATTGTGATTTACTTCCTAAAGATAAAAGAATCTAGTTATATTTGATGATGTTGTTAACATGAAAAATCAAGAGATTCAAAAGAGTTACTTTACACGAGGTAGACATAATAATTGTAATGTTATTTATATATCTCAAACATATTATGCTTTAGATAAAAACTCTATAAGAAATAATTCTAATTGTTTTATATTTTTTAAATTAGACAAGCGTGATAAGAATATGATTTATAATGATTTATTTTCAAATGTTGAACCTGATAAGAATATGTTTGATATGTTTGTTGATAATCATTGGAAAGAAAAATATAATTATATTTATTTGGATAGAGAAGAAGCTGAAATGTGGAAAAGTTTATTTTAGAGCTTGTCGATTTAGAAATCTGTTTTCTGTAGTTCATTATTATAAAATCTACCTAATATTTTTTCATTATTTAAATCGATGATACCATATGTTATTGGAGTTGTATGATGTATTTTATTTATAATAAAAATTTCATTTGTCCATTTTGCTGTGAATCCTTTTTCAAATTTATTTTTATATTTAAATATTCTTACGCGGTCACCAATTTTAAATTTTGGTTTTATAGGGGTTGTATCAACAATAACATCATTTTCAATATTTACCACTTTAACTGTTTCAGGATTCAAGGAAGCATTTAAAGGTGTTGATTTTATAGAACTATGTACATCATTATTATATTCATTTACAATCTTTTGTAACAATTCATTGTTCCATTTTTGTTTTCCAATAGCAGTAAAATATTTCCACATTTTATTTTTTAATGTTCTATTTAATCTTTCAACCACAACTGCTTTTCCTTCGTTTTCTGTTGAATATAATTTAATATCATTTTCATTTAAAAACTTTGTAAAAACTTCGTTATAAAATTCTGTTCCTTTATCACACCATAAAAAATTTGGAATTCTTTGATATTCTTCAAATATATTTTCAAATGCTTCTGTAATAGAATATCCTGTTTTATTTTCTAAACACCTTGCAAAGGCAAATCTTGTATATAAATCTATTACAGTTAAAATTATTTTATATTTTTCAGGGTCTGATGATTTTGGCATAAAGACTAAATCAGCAGACCATGTTTGATCTTTTTCATGTACTTGAACTTTTAAATATTTTTTATTTTTTCTAAATTCATGGTGTAATTCGTTGGCATATTTTATTTGTGATTCTGTTGGGGTTAATAAACTAGTCTTGGATGCACTCTCGAGGTGTTGTTCAGGGGGGTGATTCTCAATCTCTGCTTGTTCAATAATCTTTTTATTAGCAACATCTTTTGCTTTCCTAGGAAGTCCTGCACCTATGAAAATCTTACCTTTCATTGCTAATTTAACTAGAGCTCTTTGAATCTTTTCCTTGCTTGATGGATTTTCTATATTATTTAAATCATGTATTAAATTAACATCTGCAATGTGTCTATCTCTAAGATCTTCTGAGTTGTAAGCAATATCATGTTTTAAAGCTGCTTGATCAATTCTATTTATTGGTTCTTCTCCTTGTTTGGGATTATTATTTTCATCTAATCTAATATCTAATCTTGTTCCTGGTCCAGTATAGTTGTGACGGAATAAATGTCGTTCACCTGGATATTTTTCAGTAGTAAAAGGTTTCAAGATTCTGGATGTTGTTTTTGAAGATTGTAGGTCGCCTCCTATATGTTTTTTAGTTTTTAGATGACTTGCTTTATGATGTCTTGTAACTTGACAATTACAAGTTTCACATCTCCAATAGGATTTATTTAGAGACATTTTAAAATGTTAAAATATTAAGAATCTCCCCTAACATTTTCAATTATTGAAATCTTTCCACCATATAATTTCATTTCTATTTTCTTTTCTTCTAATATTAATGTATATACTTTAGCTTTAAAATTAGAATCCTTTGTTATATGAAGTGTAACATCAACATTATTTATAGCTAGGCGATCATCTTGGTCTGATACATTTATACAAAATATAGAATATAAATTTTTGAAATCTTCTAAACTTAATTGCGGTTCAATTTTAAAATCATAACATGTTTCAATATAATTTAGATATGGGAATATGTTTTCATTATTTTCAATATTAAATTCCATTCTATTTATTGGATAATAAGAACTATTTAATTGAATTTGGATTGTTTTTAAATTATCATCTCCAATCTTTTGAATAAATAGATTGTTATTTTTTTGGAAAGATGAATCTGTTTCTTTGAATCCAATCAAGATATATCTTGGTCGGTATGCTAAATTTGCTACCTTTATAGAATAAGTTGAGCCTTCTGTCATACTGAATTCACTACAGATTCTATTTAAATAATTTACATTTATAGATTTGTTGGAATTTAATCTTTCAAGGAGTTTGATTTCAGAATGTGGATTTAATGTCCATTCAGGTATATGCAATTCAAGTGTTGATAATTTTAATTTAGCTTTTGTATCTGCAGCTCCATAGAACAATCTTTTATCACCTTCTAGTCTATTACAGATGAGTTCTATAAAAACATTATGGAGCACCCGGTTATAGTTTTGAAGGAATCCGAACAAGTGTTTTAATTCAAAATAACCTTCAAATTTTTTCAACTTATAAAGTTCAGCTCTTTTATAGTAAGCATAATTTATATCTAAACCATCTTTATCTAAATCTCCTTTATTAACATCAGGAATCCAACCTGTTAATTCACCATATTCATTTTTATAATCACAACCAGTCAAAATAAAATTTAACATTGTAGAATATACTCCTGGATGTAAAACAGTTTCAATTTCTGATGATCCTAGTTTTAATCTCATGTTGGAGAATAAATTTGGAAAGAAATTATTTTCTAGGGTTATATCTTTGTTTGCTTCAATTTCTAATTCAATTTTATAATATAATTTGGCATTACAAATATCTATTGGGTTTGATGTTTGAAGAGATTGAAAAACTATATCACCCCTACGATTTAAGTTTGCTATAGATCCTGAAGTTGGAGAGATTTTTAAAATATCGATTTTTTTTATTTCATGAGTAAATTCTTTATTATAATCAAGATTTAATTTATTTTTTTCTTGAATTTTAAGATTTATATTATTCATTTTTATAATAAAAATTTAAAAAATGACAAAAAATCCAAACCTTGATGGCGCAGTGGGCTAGACTGGCACAGTGGTTCAAATGGATAGTGGTTCAAATCACGTCTGAGGTTAGTTTTTTTCAACATAAAATAATATTAAAAATTTGAAAATAATAAATAGTGTGGGTATCTTAGATTTATAAAGTAGTTGTATATTTTATTTTATTTATTTTATTTTATTTTATTTTTTTATTAATTAAAAATTTAAAAAATGACAAAAAATCCGAACCCTAATAGCGCAGTGGGCTAGAATGGCATTGTGGTTCAAATGCTAGTGGTTCAAATCACATCTGAGGTTAGTTTTTTTTTCAACATAAAATAATATTAAAAATTTGAAAATAATATTGAAAATAATTTTGAAAATAAATATTAAAAAAATATATAGTGTGGGTATCTTAGGAAATACATCTTGTATATTTTATTTATTTTATTAATTAATTATTTTTTAAACATAAATATGAAAAAAAAAATATTGAAACGGGTGATGGTGGCGAACCGGTAATTATCGCCACCAGTCTTTCGAACACCCCCGGATCGATTCTATAATGTGCACATTTATTTCTTGGTTGTTTTCGGACCTCTTTCGGATTCGCTTTCGAATTCATTTGTACTTTCGAGCAGCACACTTAAAACGCCGTTGAAATCGACTTCGTGAGCGAGAAGCGAATAATAAGGTGTGCTGCTATTATCGGATTGATTCTGATGTATGAGTCTGGCCAGCTTGTATATTGGAAGAGATTCGATAAACGAAAGAGGTTGAATAAAAAAAAAATAAAAATAAAAAAAATGATCCGGATCAAAAAAACTGTTGAGAGGACAGTGGAAAAAAAAAATACCACTGTCCTCTCAGAGCAGTTTTACTATTTTCATAAAAATTTTTATTTTTTAATGAGTCAAATTAACTCTAACTTTTCATAATACCATTTTCTTTTTTATTCTCTTTATGTTTTTAGTTTGAGGCTTTTGAGTTTGAGGCTTTAAAGATTAAAACAGTTAGAGTCAATAAGGGTGGTTGTTTTCAAAATATAGGGTTAAAATACTATAAAAGTATAAGTTTTGTGTTGTTTTTCTAATGGTTTAAGTGATTTGGAGGGTGGCTGTTTTGGTTAGGGATATAAACACACTACTGACCCAAACAAAAAGAAGCATATAGTATCGATAATGCGTGTCTGCATGTCATCCTATAGAAGTTTTAAATTAATTGGATGCAGGACTGACCAGAAGCGCAGGTACTCCAGTACGCTGCTGATCATACGTACATCGCTTGAAAATTAGAAAATAAAACAACTTTAATTTCGACATCATTAATATTATCAATTGATACATAATACATAAAAAATGAAATACTAATACTCACTATTTACTTTGGCAAATTCTCGAACAAAATTTGGCATAAAGTGATTAAATTGTGACTGAAACGTGTCGGTATATATACCTATTTTTGTGTGTGCAAGTACACGTGTATGTGTTGATGCATTAAAACAAACTCGAATTCTTTTTATTCCAGAATTTTCTATTTTGCGATTTTGATATTTTTAATGGCAATTTTTGTGCCATAATTTTTGTTTTTATTTTTAAATTTTTATTTTTTAATTATTTCTTGTTATTTTTACTTCCATGGTGGATTTGGAACGGTTCCAGAACATTCCATGTTAAATTTAATTTAATTTTTATTTTAATTGATGTTTTCTGAATTTCTTTTAAAGATTTTTTATTTTAATTATTAATTTATTCATTTTTCTAACTTTTATGGTTCTAGATGGCTTTTATGATGGTCATCGCCATTTTTATGGAATGTTCTGGGATTTTTCTGGAATTTTTTACTGTTTTTACCGTCTTTTAAGTTATTCGAGTCTGTTTTTGTAACTCTATGTTTATTTGGTTATTTTTGAGTTCGATTTTGCATAACTTCTTGCTTTTGTATAATTTTATTTAATTTCTGTGTTTATATTTTTTGTTGTTTTCTCTTAATATTGTTTACTTGGTGTAGTTTTTTTTTATATTTAACTATACTTTTTGCTTTTTTGCGTGTTATGTACCTACGCATTCCAGTCACAAATTAAAGGTTTGGGTCTAGAAATCAGTTCTAGCCGAACAAAGGTCAAGGTCAAATTTTAAGGTCAAAGTCGATTTTTTTGGTCAAGGTCAAATTTTTTTTAAGGACTACATATTAATGAAAATTAATTTTACTCTCTTTATTCATATTTATATAATATTCTAAAATAGATTCTGATACAATCACAAATAATTATGCTAATGCCTGCTTTATCGATTTATAAATTTTATTGATATAATTGTGCATTTTATGCTAATGATGAATAATTTCATTGAACTTAATGACAAATCATGTATTCATTGCTAGGTGAATAAATAATGCAAATTAGCTCTTATTTCAACTTCCGTTCAATTCACAATCAAAATTCGTTAACTAATTTTTATGATATATATTAAAAATTAAAACTTTATTTTATGAAAATTTTTAAGTAATAATTTGGTGATGTAAGTTTTTTTTTGAAAATATTTGATATACAATATAAGAAAAATAATTACATTTAAAAGGTTCAAGCAATTTCATAAATCAGCTTTGAATCACTTTAATATAAATCTTCATAAGAAATTACTTTATTATTATTATTATTATTATTATTATTATTATTATTATTATTATTATTATTATTATTATTATTATTATTATTATTATTATTATTATTATTATTATTATTATTATTATTAATATTTACATCAACTCAAAATTTAACAATGTTAGTCACACAAATCGAATTCTGAAATCAAACAAATGCATTTAATAAAAATTAAAATCATCGACATACACAACCGCCGCCCGCCCCGAAGGGGCTGGCGCGGTAGTTTGTAAATTTGGTTTAGTTTGAATATTATTATTTGAAACATAGTTTTATTATTTACAATATTCAAAGTATTAATAACAAAGGTAAAGAAATAAATGTTTATTAAATGTATATAGTATGATACTCATTAATATACATTGAACATGCTTTACATTTGCGAACATTTTAAATTTGAATTTTAAAGATTACTTTCGATAGATTTTATTGAATAATGGTTCATTAAAAAGGTCTTGAAGAGCTCTATCCAATGGTTATATATTTGAAGATATAATGTTTGTACACAATATAATAAGTATTATTATTTTTATTATTATTATTATTTTTATTATTATTTTTATTAACAAACTACATCCTAATAAAATACTTTTACACATCAAATTATTAAAAAATAAAATAAAATAAAAAAATAAAACCGATAATTATAAAACGAAAAAGAGACTTTACAATAATTTCTATTTTACAAAAATTAAAACAAGTCCGATCACAGAATTAAATTAATCTTGTAGATGTTGATTGATGAGATCCGGATCTGCTCCTGATTGATATATCATTATCATCATCATCAATGACATCAACCCCTAAATAATGACCATATGCAAAACTAGAGTTTTTCTCTACCCAAGCTCTTTTATCATCATGATTAGTTAAAGCAATCTTTGAGTTTTTAAAGGTAAAAAGCTGATGATTTCGGGTTCCTATTCTAGTCTGAGGTACAGAAATAACTGTGTTGTTGTTGTATCAGTCTAAATAGGATTGATGTTTTATATCTGTACCTGGTAATTTTACGCCCTTAGCTCTCATAGTAGATTTATTTCCTAAAAGACTGTAGCACTTTGGTCGCAAGAAAACCCACTCACTATATCCTACACCCTTACTCTCATCCTTAAACTTTCCTATAACTGAGTCGAGTCTCCTAGAATATAAAGGATGAGAGGGATCATAATTTGAGGTGTCTAACAAGTCATCCGAAATCATCGCTGGAAAAAGAACGTCAAGCTTTACATTTTTGACCTCTAAGAAGAAACTATCGGTATCACCCGCAACTATATTTATATCACAGTTAAACTGACTCCTATATTTTGCTAATTCTATGTACTGTAATTGATACATCCTTAGTTTGGATAAATCCAGAACTGATTGTCCGATGTAGCTGGGTCTATCCAAACATATAGACTCCTTATTGAGATGTACACCAAAAAGATCATCATCAATTTTGATGGTTTTTCTAAATGATGGTTTTGATGAATATGTAATTAATTTTTCCGCGGAATTACATAGTCGTAAATATAATCTCTTCTTAAGGTTTTCAACGGATTTACCGTACAAGCTATTATTATACAATTTGAATAAATCTCTGTACAGTTCACTGCTTGTTTCAGCTCTTAGCTGTGTATTTTTATTTATATAATTTTTAAAAATCGGTGCTTGCTTGAATTTTATAGCCCTATGGATATGTACAACTTTGGCACCAAGAGACAAATGAAGCTTGAGAAGCCTCCAATGAAGAACATGGTTCTTCTTTGGCCAATGCGTGAGCATCAACTTCTCAACTTTCGAACCAGGCGGGCACATTTTCTCAGGAGCAAGAGGAAAGTCATTTAAAAAATCATGAAAAATTTCTGGAATATCTATATCCACTTCTATGGTATAACCATATGGAAGGATTTCAATGTCAGCATTCATGCACTCAAGCAATACATCATTCAATCCATCATACACCCAAGTGAAATCAGCAAAAGGAAGATTTTGGCTAAGAGCCCAACCATACAGATTATTTATATCAATATATAATAATTCTGTATTATCAGAAGCAGCAACGTAATGTTTGTTAACAAGTGTTAACCCACCACGTATTCCTCCTTCGTAAAAATTGAACATTTCCATGTCCTGTAAAAGTTCTATAGGCTCAGTTAATGTCATAAGCGCTGAGGCCCATGACATACCCGGAATACCATAAAAGTTTAGAGGTTCTAGACCATTGTATGCAATGGCCTTACACGGAATTGTTGGAAATAGTCCGCAAGGAGGAATACATCCAATTTTTGATAAGTTAACATATAGTCAGCCAATTTAGTACAACGTTGTTGAGTCCAAATAAGTTGAGCCTTAGCATATTCATCTTCAGTAACACCAGACCAAATAGGAGGCAATTTATAAGTGGTTTCAAGTACATCCAAATCAGTCGCATAATCATAAGGAAATATGGCTTTAGCATCTATTATTAGCCTATCAAAAACCGACGAAGTCAAAGGAAGATCAGTTAGAGTTTTTACAGCCTTAGCCAAAGAACAATTAACAAATTGCATGCTGTCGATAAAACGAACAGCTAATTTTTTAATGTGAACAATCATCGAGATAAATTTCTCTGTGCTTGTGGGTATTATATCCAAATTCCAAGAAGGAAAGCCATTGAGACTGGTGAATTTAGTTGTCTCGCGTCTGTGTGCGCTTTTTTCTTTGTTTTGGTTGTGTGCGCACACAGACGCGTAAAATGGAGAATGTTGAAATTTTTAATCCGATCCTCGCGTCTGTGTGCGCTTTTCGTTTCTTTGTTTTTGGCTGTGTGCACACACAGACGCGAGCAAGAAGTATTTTCAATTTATGGTTAAGTAGTTGTTAATCTTTTAGTTTTAGATTTTATCGATTTTGAATTGGGTGATGTTTGATTTAGAAGTTTTTATGGATGGCAATGGAATTCGAGTTATGTGAATTTTACTGAAGATATTGTTTTGTTGAATTTGAGTTCTCATCGATTTGGTTTGAATTTTATGGAAATGGCAAGGTTGAATAGAACCCGCAGCAAAATGGAAATAGAAACTATTTGTAAAGACGATGTTATCAGATCTAGCAAATCTCTTAAAATTCTGGGCAATGGATTCTCTCTAATCACATTATCTCGAGACCGACAATTAGTTCAATCTGTACCTGGTGAATTGAATATGGATCAAACAAACTTGTTGAAATGTGCTCAAGATCAAAATGGCCGAATCGATATTGTTTTGTGTTCAGAAAGGAATGATATGAGATCAAATTTATGTGTAGCTGCACAAAGACAGGTTCCAAATAAAATGATTGAGAAGAGTTCAGCTACGAGATTGTTTAATATTACTGAAAGTACTGGAGGTGTTATGACTGCTATGATCCCTGATTATCGATCTCATGTATGTCGTGCACAAATGGAAGCAGCTCGATGTAGATATAAACATGTATATAAATATAAAATGATTATGTGTTATGAATTCTCGATTGAACAGAGACCATATTTTAAAATATGGTGTAAGTCGTAGCCTCGTAAATTATGAAATGCAATCGGCAACTGTTTATAAATTCTGCGAGCCATATTACATTTCCTACAGACTGCACCGAGATAATTACCAGTAAAATGGTCATGATCTCGAACAGCAAGGGATAAAACTTTCTTGCAAAGATAGCAGTTCCTACAAGATTTGAATTGTCGTTCCTCAGCAAAAGTCATTGGTCCTAACCGTTTTTTCCCTTCAAGCTCATAATAAGGTAGGACAATTGTGACAGCAATTTGCTCTACTTTTTTAAGAAATTGAGGGATACAATCAAGACCATAAAACTCGTAATACTATTTTCTATTGTTAAGATTATTTATTAATAAAAGACCTGCTGAAATAGGTAAATGCATTTGATGATGTTTAACATCTTTAGGTAAAACCGAATCAAAATCGGCATAAATAACAAAGGGTGGGGTGATTCTCTTTGAATGATTTTGAAACTCTAAATATTTATTTTCGGGTAAAGTGTAAAGGGTTGTACCCGTTTGATTTTTACTGCATAAGGCCACATGTTTAGTGAAAGCATTGTCTATTCGAAAACCGTTAAGACAATGTGGGCACCATTTGCATCTTATTTGAATACTACAGTCATTATTACGATGACAGTTCATTAAACGTGTAATGTTGGTCACTGCGGTGTAATGATAATTATCCTTATTTTCCAAGAGTAATAAATAAATTGGAGTACCGACAGTAACCGCTGATCTGTGAATTATACTTAAGTGGGGGTGTTTAAAAACATAGTCATTAGGAACCTGATCATCATCAACTATCACAGTAGGGTTATAAGCCAGAACATTTATGGCGAGATTTAAGTCTAAATTTTTCTTTTCGAATTTAGGTATATTACACAATTTCATCGGACAACCCGTGACTTCATTGTAATTAAGAATATTTAAAAGATTTTCATATTTTGAAACTCTTTCAGGGTGAGTAGGTAGATAGTAGCCCGCTGCCGTAATTACCCCCCCCCCAGGGGGGGGTCTGCGGCAAGAATTTTTTTGCGGCAACTTTTGATTACGCAATTTTTCAGACTATAGTGAGGGGGTCTCGATGGTCCTGGGATTTTCAATACAAAAAAAAATTTTTTCAATACAAAAACGATGGTCCTGGGATTTTCAATACAAAAAATTTTTTTCAATACAAAAATCCGACTACCACTAAAAAAGCATGGAATTTTCAGACTATAGTGAGGGGGTCTCGATGGTCCTGGGATTTTCAATACAAAAAAAAATTTTTTCAATACAAAAACGATGGTCCTGGGATTTTCAATACAAAAAATTTTTTTCAATACAAAAATCCGACTACCACTAAAAAAGCATGGAATTTTCAGACTATAGTGAGGGGGTCTCGATGGTCCTGGGATTTTCAATACA
Source organism: Schmidtea polychroa (assembly GCA_959609185.1). Lineage (NCBI taxonomy): Eukaryota > Metazoa > Platyhelminthes > Tricladida > Dugesiidae > Schmidtea > Schmidtea polychroa. The sequence continues at coordinate 37,927 of CAUHTR010002534.1, read as the reverse complement.
AAAAAAAATTTTTTCAATACAAAAACGATGGTCCTGGGATTTTCAATACAAAAAATTTTTTCAATACAAAAATCCGACTACCACTAAAAAAGCATGGAATTTTCAGACTATAGTGAGGGGGTCTCGATGGTCCTGGGATTTTCTATACAAAAATTTGACTACCACTAAAAAAGCATGGATTTTTCACACTATAGTGAGGGAGTCTCAATGGTCCTGGGATTTTCAATACAAAAATCCGACTACCAGTAAAAAAGCATGGTAATTTAAGGTCTCAGGATATTTTCAATACAAATTTGAATTACCACTAAAAAAGCATGGATTTTTCTAGGTCAATTCAGGTGGATCTCCTTGGTCCTGAGAATTTCAATAGAAAAAGGTGGTCTACACTAAAAAACGTGGTAAATTTTTCAATTAAAGTAAATAATGGTTCTAAAAAAATTAAATTACAGTAAATTATGGGTCTAAAAATTTGAATTACAGTAAATTATGGGCTAATATTTTTGAATTAAAGTAAATAATGGTCCAAATTTTAAAATTACAGTAAATTATGGTCCAAATTTTTCAAATACAGTAAATTATGGTTCTAAAAATTAAATTACAGTAAATTATGGTTCTAAAAATTAAATTAAAGTAAATAATGGTTCTAAAAAATTAAATTACAGTAAATAATGGTCCAAATTTTTGAATTACAGTAAATTATGGTTCTAAAAATTGAATTAAAGTAAATTATGGGCTCAAATTTTTGAATTAAAGTAAAGAATGGGCTCAAATAACTAAATTAAGGTTCAAATTTTTAAATTACATTAAATTATGGTCCTAAAAAATTAAATTAAAGTAAATTATGGTCCAAATTTTTAAATTAAAGTAAATAATGGTCCAAATTTTAAAATTAAGTAATCAAAGTAAAAAATTAAAATTAAAGTTAAATAAGTAAATTAAAGTAATAATTTTTTAAATAAGTAAATTAAAGTAAATTAAAGTAAGATTTTAAAATTTATTAACAAAAAGTTGAAATAATAGAAGGTGTTTGAGAATTGAAATTTTTTAATGAAAATTTTTATGAAATAATTTTTTAAGTTAATTTTTAATGGAAATTTTTATGAAATATTTTTCAATGGTAATTTTTAATGGAGATTTTTATGAAATATTTTTCAATGATAATTTTAGATGAAAATTTTTAAGATATTTTTTAATGGAAATTTTCATGAAATATTTTTCAAAGACAAATTTTAATAATAATTCAACAACAAACCAACAACTTAGTACCAACAACCAGTAACTTATGAACATGTATTAATAACCAGATACCTACAACTAGTTACTAACAACCACCTACCAACTACTCACAACCACCATCAACCAGCTACTAAGCATTAATTGCCAACTACTAAGTAACTACAACCACCTACCAAGTACTTACAACCAACAACAACCACCTAACAACTAACTACCACCTACCAAGTACATATAACCAACATCCACCAGGTACTAAGCATTAATTACCAACTACTAAGTACTTACAACCACCTACCCATTAACTAGCTACAACCACCTAACAACCAATTACCTGCTACCAAGTACTTACAACTAGATACCACGTATTAAATAACTCTCAAACAACCAGATACTTACAACCAATTACCAGATACCAAGTACCTACAACTAGTTACTAACAACTAGTTACCTGATACTAAGTACCTACAACCAACTACTAAGTACTAACAACCAAAAACAATCAACCAACTAGGTACTAGATACCAAGTACTTACAACCACCTACCTATTAACTAGCTACAAACACCTACCAACTACTTACAACCAACATCAACCAGATGCCTACAACTAGATACTAACAACCAGTTACCTGCTACCAAGTACCTACAACCACCTACCCATTAACTAGCTACAACCGGCTAACAACTAGCTACAACCTACCAAGTACTTACAACCAGATGACTACATGAAATTATTGGTTAAATATGAAAATAAGGATTATATTTAGTTGTTAAGTAAATTATGGTGTAAAATTAAGAAATAAAGAATAATTAGGTAAATTAAAGTTAAAAATTTTAAATAAGTAAATTAAGGTTCAAAATTTAAAATTAAGTATCCAATGGTTCAAATTTTAAATTAAAGCTAAATAAGTAAATTAAAGTAAGATTTTTAAATTTATTATCAAAAGATTGAATAACCACCAACTTTTTTGAGAAATGTAATTTTTAATGAAAATTTAAATGGAATTTTTTTTTAAGTTAATTTTAATGAAATAATTTTTTAAGTTAATTTTTATGAAATTTTTTTAAGATAATTTTAAATACAAATTTTAATGAAATAATTTTTAAGTTAATTTCAATGAAATATTTTTCAAAGTCAAATGAAAATTTAAATGGAATAATAATAATAATAATAATAATAATAATAATAATAATAATAATAATAATAATAATAATAATAATAATAATAATAATAATAATAATTCAACAGTTACCAACAATCGGTTACTAAATATTTTTAACTAGGTGCTAACAAATAAGTACTTTCAACATGATACCACGTACTAACTAACTCTCAAACAACCACATACTTACAACTAACTACTTACAATCAACTAAATATTCTTTATTGTATTTATTGAATAGTTTTTAAATAAAAATTAATTTTTTATCTATCTTCAAAAATATGTTTAATTACAATCAGTAGAAAAACCTTTTCAAATTTAACAAAAATGTTGATTTTCATCAATAAAATGAATAATTGTCAACTCAACCACTTTAAAACACCACGTGAAATTCAAAATAATTTAGATTACAATGAAAGACTAATGAATTCTAATTTACAAAACATTCTTCTTTTAATTGATAACTTATTATTGCAAAGTAAAAATCGCATTCAATAAATACTTATTGTTGATCAGTTTTATTATATATACTCTGAGTTTATCCGACAGGATGTTTTGACCCCCTAAGGGTACTGGTCGTAAGGGTACTGGTCGTAAGGGTACTGGTCGTAAGGGTATTAGTCGTAAAGGTACTAGTCGTAGGGGTATTGGTAACACTCAACCACCACATACCAATTAACTAGCTACTAAGTACTAACCACTATGTTTCAAACAACAAAATACTAAACACTTACAACTATGTACTAACAACCACCATCAAAACCCATCGAGAAATTAACAAATATCAACCTATAACTAGATACTAACAACATCGTACCAACTACCAAGTACAAGATACCAACAACTTAGTATCATCTACCAGTAACAATAAACACGTATTTTCAACTAGATACCAAGTACTTACAACAATATACCAAACGCTATCAGTTAAGTACTTACAGCAAGATACCAAGACTATCAGCAAAAATACTATCAACTAGATACCAAGTAACAAAAATCAACTAACAACATATAAAAATAATAGCAATTAAATACAAAATATTCTTCATCACATACAATATCTTCTTATCAAAATCTAAAAAGTCAATCAGATACCAACTACCAAGTACCAACTACTAACAACCAACAACTAACAAATTGATCTTTAAAAGAAAATGCTCTTCGCCTGAAAATATTGGATGACAAATTAATTGAACTCAAGGCATCAATAACTTGGTAAAAATTGATTAAATAATTGTAAAAATTTAAATTATTCAAAATAAATAATATAAAAATGTAATTAATGGACAAGAAAGAACATTAAATTTGAATCATTAAGTCACTTGCAAGATTTGTAAGATACTGACTGGATAGTAAATAAAAAATACTAATCATTCAAGTTAATATGAATCAACTAAGATAATAAATTAATAAGATAAGATCTAGTAGATAATTGATTTAGATTGAATAAATTAATTGAAATGTACTCAAATTGATTGACTGATTGCTCAATATATTCAAAAAGTCAGTATAAATTCATTACAATTATCAAAGTCAGCAATCTACAATAAAAATAATTATCATTTATTTCCAAAAGAGACTAGAAAACTAACAAATCAGTAAATTCATTTAAATGACAATAATTGGTATATTCAAGCAAATTCTCTAATAAAATCATCTAAAAAGAATCATTTCCCCTGAAATATCTCTATCTTTTAAGATTAGTATCTTATCGATAAGTACTTGTTAAAGATCATATATTCACTTCAAACTAAAAAGATTCCTTAAAATCCCTTAAATGACTATATTTCTACCCTTAATCCATATTATTACAAATATCATCTAAAAAGCATCAAATTTCCTTGAAATAACTCTATCCTTAAAGATTGATATTTTATTGATAAGTACCCGTAAAAGATCATATATTCTCCTCAAACTAACAAGATTCCTTAAAATCCCTTAAATGACTATATTTGTACCCTTAATTCATATTATTACAAATAATTCACTAAAATCATCTAAAAAACATGAAATTTCCCTGAAATAACTCTATCTATAAAGATTAGTATTCTATCGATAAATATCCTAAAAAGGTTATATATATTTACCTGAGACTAATAAGATTGCTTAAAATCCCCTTTAAATGACTATAATTCTAACTTTAATTCATATTATCACGAATTTTCCTTATAATACATGTAAACTGAATTGGTCATTAACCCTAAATAATTTATAAAATCTAATGATAAAACTGGTTATAATTAAATTTTTATTCTAAAAATAAATCACTCTATTTGAAATTTAAAATAATTATTACTGTACAATATAACTGACTAGGTCCCATTGAAAGATTAAATTTATCCATTCAATAAAATATATTTCTTCAAATGATCATTTTTACCAATATTCAACCGATTTAATTACTAATTAAAATCAATCGATATATTTCTTCCAATAAAGATCAATTTTATTTAGTTGTTGTCAATGTTTTAAGTCCATATTTCCAACTTTTGTCGTTGTCCGTCTAAATAAAGATAGAAATAATTTAAAGTTGATATCAATCCCAATTATCTGTAAAGATTTCATTGTCAAAACCAAGTAAATAGATCATCATCCCTACTTAATAAAACATTGTTCTAAAATAATTTACTGTGCATTAATCACAACCTAATGAAAAGATATAATTTCACATTATTGTTGATTCATAACTGACTAATGTACAATTTCCCTTAAAACATTGATATTTTACCAACATCATCCTTAAAAAATCATATATTCCCATCTTAACCCATCCCTCATTAAATTTAACCAACTATATCCCCTTAAAAGATCATATTTTCCCATCTTAACCGATTTCTCATTAAATCTAACCGACAATATCCCATCTTAACCGATCTCTCATTAAATTTTACCAACTATTTCCCCCATAAAAACATATATTCCCATCTTAACCGATCTCTCAGTAAATATTTCTACCACTTTAAACATCTAACCAATTATATCCCTTGAGGTTATATCCCCTTTAATTCAGTCAATCATCTAAAAATCCTTAGAGAATTCTTCAAAAAATATGAATTTTCATAAACTGTTAAAGACACCAGACATTCTTCCATTGAAATAATTTAGTAGCTAAATAATAAGAGCCCACTAAAAGATCAAAATTCACTAAAATTTTCTACAAATATTTACCATCAAATACCTAACTAGAGATGATATATATTAATTATTTATAATTCTTCATCGATTCAGCCAATCATTTTCAAGCAATAACAGCAAACTAAATTTCTGTATATTCTACAATCATTTTCAAGTAAATTTAAAGTTAACTGGTTTCTTAGCTTATGTTTTTAAAGTTCATCAATGAGTAAATATTCTTAGAAAATTATTGAAAAAATTACAAAAAATCAAAAAAACATCAAAAATTTATTCTATCACTTAATTATTAACCTAATTGTCAATGAAATTAATCTTTATTTAAAAACTATTCAATAAAATACAACTAATTATCAAGAAATTAATTAAATTTATCAATTAAATTTATCAGTCAACATGAAATTCTTAGAAAATTATTCAATATCCTAATCAAAATTTATCCTATCACTTGATTATTGTAAAAACTCTAATTATTAACATTAAAAATAAATTTTTATTTAAAATTAAAAACTAGTCAATAAAAATACATCCAATTATCAAGAAATTAATTAAATTTACCTTAGAATTAGCATTAAATTACAGATATTCACAAAAAATTACGGAAATCCGCAAAAATAATAGAAAATTACAAAAATAATGGAAATCCACAAAAATGATAGAAATCCGCAAAAATAATTGAAAATTACAAAAATGATGGAAATTCACAAAAATGATAGAAAATTACAAAAAATGATAGAAATTTACTTGAATAAAACCATCAACTCTAAAAATTATCAATGAATGCCTTAAACAAATTTACCTAAATAATCATTCAAATAAAAGCATTAAATACCCTTACGACATGTTGAATGTGAGTAGTACCCTTGTGAGCAATACCCATAGGGGACAGAATATTTTGTCGGATAAACTCCGAGTATATATTAATTAACTCATTCAAATTTATCATTGAATCAGTAAAATTATCATAAATTTCGATAAAAATTCTAAAGTGGTAAGCAATGAAAAAGACAATTATTCTTTAAATTTTGATAAAATTAACAATGAAGGTGGTAAGAATCTTCATTAAAGTGAGGAAATTATTCATTACTCGATTCAAATGGGTGAAAATAATTGGTAGAATAATTCATTAATGGATCATGAGAGGTAAATAATGAGAATGGGCATAGATAAGAAAAGGTTGATAAGAATGGAAATATGTTAATTGAATTTATTTAAAGTTATTTCATAAAATTCACAAATTTAATAAAAAAAACTCTTAAAAGAAATACTTGTGGGGAATAATTAATCAAAATCGGGGGATATAAGTGATAATAATTAGTTGAAAATCGGGGGGATATAAGTGAGGAGGATATTTTAAACTAGTTTATTACATAACAGGCCGTGACTATTTTGTTACATAACAAGCTGTGAATGGTATTTTATTGAGAATTATTGATTAGGTCTTTTTTTTAATTTTTGAATAAGTACTTTAATACCTTAATAATTGAAATGTTTTGATTTACACTAAATAATTTCTAAATCAATTACCCTTTTCAATCAAAATAAGTTAATATTCAAATATAAGTCTTAGAAAATATAAATTTTATAAGTAAAGCTTTTTTAAATAAATGTAAATAAGAAATTAATTTATTACCAGTTATATACTTTAAAACTTATTGATGGAATAAAACATTAGAAATAAAAAGTTTTTGTTGTACAAGTACTTGCAATAATAGCTATATATTATTAAATTTATTATTCTACACTAAATATTTCGAAAACAAATATCATATTATTAATTATATTACTCCTTCCAATCAAAGTAAATTAAAAGTATCATTCAAATACAATTAAAATTAAATTCTTTTCACTAAATTTAAAAATATAAGTTTTATAAGAAAATATGAATAAGAAATTAGTGTATTAGCAGTTATAGACTTTTTAAACTTATTGATTAGGCAGTAGAAAGTAACTTTTTTTAAGTCCTTTAATATTATATTCTATTCATTATTAAATTTACTATTTTACACTAAATATTTCGAAAGCAATTATCATAAAAATAATTTAAATGTAATACTCAAATATTTGTCTTAAAAATTAAATCAAAATTAAATACTTCACTAAATTTTAAGTATAGTTTTTTAAATTCTCAAATAAATGTTAACAAGATATTAATTTATTAATCATTATATACTTTTTAAACTTATTATTAGAAGAAAAAGTAGAATAATATTGAAAATATATACAATTTTAAAATATAATAAAAATTAAATTATATACTAGGTAAAATGTTGGTAAAATGATGGTAAAATACCATCCACAGCTTGTTATGTAATAAAATAGTCACGGCTTGTTATGTAATAAAATAGTTTAAATTACATATCCTCCTCACTCTATTTTCCACTAATTATTATCACTTATATCCCCCCGATTCTCTATTAATTATTCACTTATATTCCGCCGATTTTGATTAATTATTCACTTAAAACATCCCCAAAAATATTTGTTTTAAAAGTTTTTTTTTATTATATGTACAATAATATGTACAGTAATATGTACAATAATAATTTAAAATAAAAATAATGTTCTGTTTTGTCACTGTTCTGTTTTGTCTTGTTCTGTTTTGTCTTGTTCTGTTTTGTCCGGTCACCAATTTTAAATATATTTCCATTCTTATCAACCTTCATCTATGCCCATTCTCATTATTTACCTCCCATGATCCAATGAATTATTCTACCAATTATTTTCACCCATTATGAATGAATAATTTCCTCACTTTAATGAAGATTCTTATCACCTTCATTGTTAATTTTATCAAAATTTAAAGAATAATTGTCTTTTTCATTGCTTACCACTTTAGAATTTTTATCGAAATTTATGATAATTTTACTGATTCAATGATAAATTTGAATGAGTTAATTAATATATACTCGGAGTTTATCCGACAAAATATTCTGTCCCCCTATGGGTATTGCTCACAAGGGTACTACTCACATTCAACATGTCGCAAGGGTACTTTTAAATTTAATTTTAATGCTTTTATTTGAAAGATTATTTAGACAAATTTGTTGTTTAAGGTATTGATAATTTTTAGAGTTGATGGTTTTATTCAAGTAAATTTCTATCATTTTTTGTAATTTTCTATCATTTTTGTGAATTTCCATCATTTTTGTAATTTTCAATTATTTTTGCGGATTTCCGTATTTTTTTGTGAATATCTGTAATTTAATGCTAATTCTAAGGTAAATTTAATTAATTTCTTGATAATTGAATGTATTTTTATTGACTTATTTTTTAAATTTTAAATAAAAATTTATTTTTAATGTTAATAATTAGAGTTTTTACAATAATCAAGTGATAGGATAAATTTTGATGAGGATATTGAATAATTTTCTAAGAATTTCATGTTGACTGATAAATTTAATTGATAAATTTAATTAATTTCTTGATAATTATTTGTATTTTATTGAATAGTTTTTAAATAAAGATTAATTTCATTGACAATTAGGCTAATAATTAAGTGATAGAATAAATTTTTGATGTTTTTTTGATTTTTTGTAATTTTTTCAATAATTTTCTAAGAATTTTTACTCATTGATGAACTTTAAAAAACATAAGCTAAGAAACCAGTTAACTTTAAATTTACTTGAAAATGATTGTAGGATATACAGAAATTTAGTTTCCTATTATTGGTTGAAAATGATTGGTTGAATCGTTGAAGAATTATGGTCAATCAATATATATCATCTCCAGTTAGGTATTTGATTGTAAATATTTGTAGAAAATTTTAGTGAATTTTGATTTTTTAGTGGGCTCTTATTATTTAGCTTCTAAATTATTTCAATGGAAGAATGTCTGGTGTTTATAACAGTTAAGTCATACTTTTTGAAGTTCTCTAAGGATATTAAGAGGATTGATATACATTAAAGGGCTCAAGTGGGTGGAATCTTTAGGGAAATTAAGGGATATAATCGGATAGATGTTTAAAAGGGTAGAAATATTTGCTGAGAGATCGGTTAAGATGGGAAAATATGATCTTTTGAGGGGATATAGTCGGTTAAATTTAATGAGGGATGGGTTAAGATGGGAATATATCATTGTAAGGGAGATATAGTCGGTTAGATTTAATGAGAGATCGGTTAAAATGGGATATAGTCGGTTAGATTTAATGAGAGATCGGTTAAAATGGGAATATATGATCTTTTGAGGGGATATAGTCGGTTGATTTTAATGAGAGATCAGATAAGGTGGGAATATATCATTGTAAGGGAGATATAGTCGATTGAATTTAATGACGGATGGGTTAAGATGGGAATATATGATTTTTTAAGGATGATGTTGGTAAAATACCAATGTTTTAAGGGAAATTGCAATACATTAGTCAGTTATGAATCAATAATAATGTAAAATTATATCGTTTTATTAGGTTGTGATTAATGCACAGTAAATTAATTTAGGACAATGTTTTATTAAGTAGGGATAATGATCTATTTACTTGGTTTTGACAATGAAATCTTTACAGATAATTGGGATTGATATCAACTTTAAATTATTTTTATCTTTATTTAGGCGGAGAATGACAAAAGTTGAAAAATATGGACTTAAAACATCGACAAACACTAAATAAAATTGATCTTTATTTGAAGAAATCTTGATTTTAATTAATAATTAAATCGGTTGAATATCGGTAAAAATGATCATTTGAAGAAATATATTTTATTGAATGGATAAATTTAATCTTTCAATGGGACCTAGTCAGTTATATTTATTTTAAATTTCGAGTACAGTGATTAACAAAAATTTAATTATAACCGGTTTTATCATTAGATTTTATAAATTATTTAGGGTTAATGACCAAATTATTTTACATGTTTTATAGGGAAATATTCGTGATAATATGAATTAAAGTTAGAATTATAGTCATTTAAAGGGGATTTTAAGCAATCTTAATAGTCTGAGGTAAATATATAACCTTTTAAGGATATTTATCGATAAAATACTAATCTTTAAAGATAGTTATTTCAAGGAAATTTGATGCTTTTTAGATGATATTTGTAATAATACGAATTAAGGGTTGAAATATAGTCATTTAAGAGATTTTAAGGAATCTTGTTAGTTTGAGGTGAATATATGATCTTTAACAAGTACTTATCGATAAGATACTAATCTTAAAAGATAGAGTTATTTCAGGGAAAATGATCTTTTTAGATGATTTTATTAGAGAATTCACTTGGATATACCAATTATTGTCATTTAAACGAATTTACTGGTTTGTTAGATGTTATCATTAGTTTTCTAGTCTCTCTTGGAATTTAATGATAATTATTTTTATTGTAGATTGCTGACTTTGATAATTGTAATGAATTTATACTGATTTTTTGAATATATTGAGCAACCAGTCAATCAATTTGAGTACATGTATTACTTTTACAAAAATAATTAAATTAAATTTTATTTCAATTAATTTATTCAATCTAAATCAATTATCTACTAGATCTTATTTCAAATATTTTTATTAATTTATTATCCTAGTTGATTAACTTAAATGATCAAATATTTCTTTTATTTACTTGGTGATTAATGATTAGAATTCTTTCTTGTCCATTAATTACATTTTTTATGACATTTATTTTGAAAATTTTAAATTTTTACAATTATTTAATCAATTTTTACCTAGTTATTGATGCCTTGAGTTCAATTAATTTTTCATCCAATTTTTCAAGTGATGAGTATTTTCTTTTAAAGATCAATTTGTTAGTACATAGTTGTTGGTAGTAAGTAGTTGGTTGACTTTTTAGATTTTGATAAGAAGATATTGTATGTGATGAAGAATATTTTGTATTTAATTGCTATTATTTTTATGTGTTGTTAGTTGATTGTTGTTACTTGGTATCTAGTTGATAGTATTTTGCTGATAGTGCTTGGTAACTTGTTGTTAGTACATGGTATATAGTTGAAAATCCGTGTTCGTAAGTTACTGGTTGTTGGTACTACGTTGTTGGTATCTTGTACTTGGTAGTTGGTGCGATGTTGTTATATAGTTATAGGTTGATAATGCTTAGTACCTGGTTGTTGTCGGTTGTGAGTACTTGGTATCAGGTAACTAGTTGTTAGTAACTAGTTGTAGGTATCTGGTTGTTGGTACTAAGTTGTTGGTTTGTTGTTGAATTATTATTAAAATTTGTCTTTGAAAAATATTTCATAAAAATTTACATTAAAAATTATCTTAAAAATTTCCATCTAAAATTATCATTGAAAAATATTTCATAAAAATTTCCATTAAAAATTACTTAAAAAAATATTCCATAAAAATTTCCATCTAAAATTATCATTGAAAATTATTCCATAAAAATTTCTATTAAAAATTACTTAAAAAATTATTTCATAAAAATTTACATTAAAAAATTTCAATTCTCAAACACCTTCTATTATTTCAACTTTTTGTTAATAAATTTAAAAATCTTACTTTAATTCACTTATTACATTACTTATTTAAAAATTATTACTTTAATTTACTTATTTAAAATTTTTTACCATTGATTACTTAATTTTAAAATTTGGACCTTAATTAACTTTAATTTAATTTTTTTAGAACCTTAATTTAGTTATTTGAGCCCATTCATTTTTTTAATTTAAAATTTGAACCATTATTAACTTTAATTCAAAAATTTGGACCTTAATTAACTTTAATTCAAAAATTTGGACCATAATTTACTTTAATTTAATTTTTTAGAACCATTATTTACTTTAATTTAATTTTTTGAACCATTATTTACTGTAATTTAATTTTTAGGACCATAATTTACTTTAATTTAAAAATTTGAACCATTATTTACTTTAATTGAAAAATTTGGACCATAATTAACTGAAATTAAATTTTTTATGACCATTATTTACTTTAATTTAATTTTTAGGACCATAATTTACTTTAATTGAAAATTTTTGACCATAATTTACTTTAATTCGAAAATATGAACCTTAATTTAATTTTTTAGGACCATTATTTACTTTAATTTAATATTTTAGAACCTAAATTTACTTTAATTTTAAAATTTGGACCATTATTTACTGTAATTCAAAAATTTGGACCATAATTTACTTTAATTGAAAAATTTGGACCAATATTTACTGTAATTTAATTTTTAAGAACCATAATTTACTTTAATTCAAAAATTTGGACCTTAATTTACTTTAATCCAATTTTTAGACCCATTATTTACTTTATTTTAAAAAATTTACCACGTTTTTTAGTGTAGACCACCTTTTTCTATTGAAAATATCCTGAGACCTTAAATTACCATGCTTTTTTATTGATAGTCGGATTTTTGTATTGAAAATATCCTGAGACTTTAAATTACCACTCTTTTTTAGTGAAGACCATTTTTTTCTATTGAAAATTCCAGGACCATCGAGACCCCTTCACTATAGTCTGAATAATCCTTGGCTTTTTAGTGTAGACCACCTATTTGTATTGAAAATATCCTGAGACCTTAAATTACCATGCTTTTTTATTGAGACCAGCTTTTTGTATTGAAAATATCCTGAGACCTTAAATTACCATGCTTTTTTATTGAGACCAGCTTTTTGTATTGAAAATATCCTGAAACCTTAAATTACCACTCTTTTTTAGTGTAGACCACCTTTTTGTATTGAAAATCCCAGGACCATCGTTTTTGTATTGAAAATCCCAGGACCATCGAGACCCCCTCACTATAGTGTGATAAATCCTTGGCTTTTTTAGTGGTAGTCGGATTTTTGTATTGAAAATATTCTGAGACCTTAAATTACCATGCTTTTTTATTGAAGACCGCCTTTTGTATTGAAAATATTTTTTTTGTATTGAAAATCCCAGGACCAAGGAGACCCCCTCACTATAGTGTGAAAATTCCATGCTTTTTTAGTGGTAGTCGGATTTTTGTATTGAAAAAAAATTTTTGTATTGAAAATCCCAGGACCATCGAGACCCCCTCACTATAGTGTGAATAATCCTTGGCTTTTTTAGTGGTAGTCGGATTTTTGTATTGAAAAAAAATTTTTGTATTGAAAATCCCAGGACCATCGTTTTTGTATTGAAAAAATTTTTTTGTATTGAAAATCCCAGGACCATCGAGACCCTCTCACTATAGTCTGAAAAATTGCGTAATCAAAAGTTGCCGCAAAAAAAATCGTGCCGCAAAAAAATTCTTGCCGCAGACCCCCCCCCCCCGGTGGGGGGTAATTGCGGCAGCGGGCTACTATCTACCTACTAGGGTGGCTACCTATTTCATCTTTTTTCAAGAGTGCGAGAATACTATAAAGAAAACACTTATGATCCTTATTTTTAACATTTATAATTGCTCCTTTAGATTTCAAATCTGCAGGTGTACGAATGTAACTATGACCAGATAGGCGGCAAATAGGAACAAATTTAGTCAGAATGAAATCAATCTCTAAGATATTGATTACTCTCCAGCCACTACCAAAATAGGTAAACTTTTCAATTTTTTCGTTTAACTTATTAACCCCCTCAATTAAAAAGTTATCCGAAAAGATCTCGGCTTTATTTGAAAAGTAGTTGTCACGGATTTCCCCATCTTTTTCAAATCTTATAAGAATAGCGAATTGAATTTTGACGCTACCCATGTTATTTATTTCAGATGTTAACTTTTCAGTGATCCTATCCGTTATTATAATTTTAATTAATTGTGAATCGGCAATATCAAATCGAATAGTTCGAATGGCGCCATTTAAATTTGATTCTATTATCGGCTCAATCGCTAAAGATGATCCACCTTATAGTATTTATAGTATTATCATTATTTATATTTTCATTTATAGTATTTATAGTATTAATATTATCATTTATATATAATATTATTACATTCGTCATCACTGAGTAGAATGACTTCATTTTTAATAATTTCGTCGTCACTGATCTCAATGACTTCAGTTTTTATAATTTTATTTTTAATTTTAGACACCCTATGTTCAGCAGGTCTTTTATTAGATTTCTTTTTTGTGTTATTATTTAAAATATTTACAATTTCAATGTTATTCTTATTTATTATTTTAAACAGTTCTTTTTTATTTGTTTTGATAGAATTTAAGTGCTGAGAATGTTGACTATAAAATTCCTTATACCTTACACTCTGGGAAGTTTTGCATATGGGGCAAATAAAAAAGTTGATGCCATTAAAAGGTTGGCGATAATATTTCTTCATATTTTTGTGGCATATCAAACTATGACCGATTGACGATACACAGTATCGTGGGTATAATCGACCTGATAAATTATAAATATATATCAAATATATTTATAAATTATTGAAAAATATTAATCATAAAAAGTGTATTCATAATGTAATTTTATTGTAGAGTTATTGCAATGTTTTTATTCAATATTATTTTCATGTATTTATTGATATTTATGTGACATTTATTTTTCTATTTTAAACATTAATTTATCATGAATTCCATTTCGATAGTTAGTTTGAATATCGAAATAAACAAACAATTTGTATTTGATATTTTTATATTTAATTATTTTGGGTACTTACTTTATAATTATATATCTGACAGTAATATGACAATTATATATATAATAATAATAATAATAAATTTGTGCTAATATCGATAAATTTATTTTGGACAAAGTTCGTTATTTTCTCTATTTGATTCTCATCGTTTCGTTTCTAATTTCATGTCAAAACTTATTATTATTATTGTTATTATTATTATTATTATTATTATTATTATTATTATTATTATTATTTTTATTATTATTATTATTATATATCATTGTCACTTATATTTTTCATATTACTGTCAGATATATAATTATAAAGTAAGTACCCAAAATAATTAAATATAAAAATATCAAATACAAATTGTTTGTTTATTTCGATATTCAAACTAACTATCGAAATGGAATTCATGATAAATTAATGTTTAAAATAGAAAAATAATAATAATAATAATATTAATACTAAGTTTTTGATATGAAATTAAAAACAAAACGATAAGAATCAAATAGAGAAAATAACGAACTTTGTCCAAAATAAATTTATCGATATTAGAACAAATTCAATAATATTTACCAATTAAACTCATCACATGTAAATAATTTGATTACAAATATTGATAAATTTATTTTGGACCAAGTTCGTTATTTTCTCTATTGATTCTCAACGTTTCACTTTTAATTTATTATCAAAAACTTATTATTAATATTATTATTATTATTATTATATTATTATTATTATTATTATTATTATTATTATTATTATTATTATTATTATTATTATATTATTATTATTATTATTATTATTATTATTATTATTATTATTATTATTATTATTATTATTATTATTATTACTATTATTATTATTATTATTATTATTATTATTATTATTATTATTATTATTATTATTATTATTAGAAGACAATAGTTGCATGCTGACTGCAAACTATATGACGATAGAAAAAAAAATTAGCATAAGTATGTATATATTGTATATTTTATATACATACTTATATACATCATATACTGACATTATAGTATTAATATTTATTTATATACATTTAAGGCTTATAAAATAAACTTAAAAATAAACTTTATAAAAAATATACTTAAAAATAAATTAATACTAACAAGTCTCCTCCAAATCTGTTTCCTCCCCAATAGAAACGGGGGCATTAATTTCTCTTTCCTCCTCAATAGAAACGGTGGCATCATTTTCTGTATCAATAATAATTTATTAAATAATTTAATAAATAAATAAATAAATTCACCTAAAACATCGTCCTCAATAATAATAATTGAAGCATCGTCATCATCTTCAATTGTTATTGGTTCTAAGACAATAATAATATTAATAAGTCAAATTTAAAAAATTAACCGAAAATATGTTCCAAATCCAACAGTTCTTCATTTTCAGACACATCATACCAATCTAAATTATCTGAAAATAAATAATTAGAAATATTAATAATAATAATAATAAATTACCATTGCTGTTCGTTAAGAGAGCACGTAAAATATTACTGGAATTGTTCATCGAATTGTTCATTTTTGGTTTTTGATTTTTCAGAGACAACTTTACGAACTTATATAAATAATAAGTTTATATAAACCTGTAAAATTGACATTTTAAACAAATATTTATTCTAATTACTTGCGAATCCGGTCAGTCTTAGAATAAAGTACAATTAAATTTATTATTATTATTACCATTACAATTACTATTAATCATGTACGGATCATGCACCGTGCATGACTGAATTTTTTAATATTCTAATAATATAAAAGATAATAATAATAATAATAATAATAATAATAATAATAATAATAATAATAATAATAATAATAATAATAATAATAATAATAATAATAATAATAATAATAATAATAAAACATAATAATAATTATAAAATAATAAAAACACATTTTTATAAAAACATTTATTATTTAATAGACATAAGCCATCCTAAACAATGTTGTCCACACGTACGAGTTAAAGGGTGTGTTGATACATTGTTTTATTATATACAATAGGTTTGCCCATCGTTTGTAATTTCGAAACCAATAAAGCAGGATAATAAAAACCCATAGGATCGAATACATGTATCTTATCTGGTTTCATATAGATTGCAATCCAATGCTCTCCGCCGAGATGAGATGAATGGGTATTGACGATTATGGCTTGATTATTTTTCAAAAATGGTATTTTATCGAGAGGAAAAACTCCTAAAAATTCATTTCCTAATATTTGTTTTCCAATTCGATTAACCTGAACAGAACTATTTTAATAAATTAAACAGTATAAAAAACAACTTACTCCATGACAACTTTCTGTATTTCTGTATGCATTTATACCAGAACGGTTCTATTTGCACTAATTTGAACTTCATTTTTAAATACTCCATATATTATAACATGTACTGGTTCAGTAATAGCTTTTGCAAACTTTATATCCAGTCGTAAATTTCCATTTTGAGGTAATTGACTCTGATTCAAATCAAAATCTGGGGCCAAAAAAATGTAAAGAATGGATATTTGGTTTTGAATTATTCAGGAGTTATGCCGCAATTCAAATTTTTATCTAAATATCCCATATTTCTAACAATACTCTGCATATATGTAGCACAGTAATTGTCACTATCGAAATCTTGAGTATATGTTTCTCGATAATCAGTATTTTTCGACAAAGTTAGAGATGTAACACCAAAGGTTTTGAAAATTGAGCTGGAGGCACTATATGAACCATTATATTGTGCTTCACCTTGAAATGTTACCAGAATAAAGTTTGGCATTCTTCTATCTCCAAATATTTGTTCCTTATAGAAGGAAGAAGCACCTTTGGCTATTGCAAATGAAACAATTTCTTTTGTTTTCAGAGGATAGATTGCATGCTTAGAATTAAGACCCAACTGATGACCTGCTAATACCGACGGATCAACTCGAACTCTTCTTACTAGTAATTTTGCATCAACTAATTGACATATTGGTTGACCAGCACCACTAGTTAATGATAAAGAAGAATCGGTTCTTTTCAGTCTAATGTGTACATTGACTCCTGGAAGTAAATATTTTGGTTGATCCATAAAATCGAGTTGTAATGATGAACACATGGTGAAAATCTTTGAGCCTTTAATCCATTTTTTCCGTTCGTCATCACTTGCTGCATAACCCATAGGAGTAAGTCATGTATTTTTGGTGTCGGTATTATAATTTAAAATAGTTTCTATTATCGCCTTGTGGAAATATGTATTGTTGCCACCTTCAATCTTGATATTATTAAATCCAAGAATAGCATCTTTAAAAAGTGTATGAAACAAAAAATTATTAGGTATTGTAGCATCAGCATCACCCAAAGCCTTTTTATCTTTATCTATAACCTTGATTTAAACAGTCAATAAAGTATCATTCAAATCTAAATATTCTGTTTGAGAACCATTGATGTAAAATTCTACATCATTTCTACTATCGGTAATTGAATTCATAGTAAAAACTTCCTCAAATGCCCCAAATTCTATTACAGCCTGGGGTGATGGTCTATCAAATATACATAATTCAGATTTACCACAAATCATTTTGCAAATATAGTTCCATGTCCTTTCATTCGTTTGTTTATACGTGATATTCCATGTCTTTTACGTTTTGGAGCTGGAGCTGGAGCTGGAGGTTTTTCTTTTTGAAACATACCTGCAACCCCGGGTAAAACTTTCCCTAATTCAGCTAAAGCATTTGATTTTAGAGATGGTAATATTTTCTGTTCATTCATAATCACATCTTTTGCAGTTTTCATACCAAAACTACCAATACGTTTAAGAATAGGCAATGCAAATCTACAAATTGTTCTCAACCATCCTGATCCGTACTGTTTACCAATAAAAAATGGTAATTCACCGCCAGATTGGCTACCACTATACATACTAATAATATCAGAATTAGCCATCTACTTTACGAAAATGTAATGTCAAATGAGTTTTTGAACCTTTTGGAAAGTTTATAAGTTTTCCACTATCATCACGAATATTTATTTCTATATTGTTTATACATGAACTTGCTATTGGTAAATACATGGGATTATCGATATTTTTATTGACAACTTCATCATGTTCATATTTTCCAATCCATACCGATATTTATATTGACAACTTCATCATGTTCATATTTTCCAATCCATACCGATTTCAAAAGAGGAACACTGGAATCACCAACAATTATGGGTTCGATAATGTTAGTATATATGAACATTTGTTGATGATGTTCTAGTATTCTTGGTTTGCGTATACCAGTCGATTTTTCTCTATATTTTTGCTTATCTAATCCAAGTGAATTTGCCAAATTTTTATCAAATGTAACTTCGCAAATATCCTCATTCAAACTGAAGGTAAACATCAAATCTTTCACAATTTCCAAACTTTTAAATATGTGTGAACAATTGAACTTTAAATATTTAAGTAATACATCAAGTTTATCAAAATATAATTCATCAGCAAAGGTGAATGATTCTTCAACTTCATCATTATACGATACAGATATTTTCATTTCTTCTTTCATTATACTGTTTGCTTCAAATAGATTAAAACGTAATAAATACTCGGTCTCCGTAACAATATTTTCAACTTATTGCAACCCATTCGTTTGGCATCTTCAATAGTTTCGAATGTTATTGTAAATGGTTTAAAATCACAACTGATATTTAATCCATCCTTGTAAAATATATAGCAATGCGAATCTAATATTTGGTTCGGAATATGATATGTTTTATCATAATTACTTATAATAAAGATACCGCTACATGTTTTCACAATATAAAATGGGAATGTGTTGTACACGAATGTAAAATCTTGCAGTGCAACTTCCCAGTCACCATTTAAAGAAATCGATTATCGGATTCTGGAGATTGACCATAAATTTACTGGCTTGATTGTCTGGATGAATTAATGGGCAACTATTGCTCGGCAAAATAGTATAAAAATTCACTTTACTAGGTCCTTTGCTGATATCCATGACGGGTTTTGATAACCATGCCATTTGACATAGTATTGTTTATCCTTGCCGACCTTTTTAGTTTTCAATATTTTTTGAATTCTAAATACCCTTGGAGGAGGAATGACTTGTAATTCCTGCTCATAAAATTTCCCTTGTACAATATTATTATCACTGTCTTTGATGACATACATTACAGAATTCTGTTTAGTATTTATTTTTGAAATTACAATTTTCCAATCAATTTAGACAATCAATTAAAGAATACTTATTAAACAATTTAAAATATGTCTACATTCCCTCTGCATTTGATACCCATGAATAATAACGAAGAAACAGCGTTAAATGACGTAAATGACCGGCACATAAACAATAACGTTATTGACACAAACGAGCCATCATCCCCGGGGTGAATGCTGTGAGGGACGAATCAAATAATGCCTCTGTTGAATTGGAAACGACTGTCAGTGTAGATTCGCGTGTAAAAAAGTATGATACAATTGACCAGCACGCAAGAGAGCGTGTGGTTTCGCTTTATTCTCAGAACATTACGATTTCCAGCATATCTGAAATGGTCGCAATTAAAAGAACAAGTGTATATAATATCGTAAAAAGGTGGGAATCTGAAGGAAGAATAACACCACTGAAAAGGGGCGGCGATAAAAGATTGAAATTGATGCCGAGTGAAAAAACAAACTATTAAAGAATGGGTTGATGAAAACCCAATTCTGACACTGAAAAACTTGGTTGAGATGACGATAAATAATATTGGGAAAAATGTATCTATCCCCACCATTGATCGTTGTTTACGCAATTTCCATTATACTTTGAAATGCGTAACACTTTCACCGGTTAAGAGAAACGATACTACGACATTGGAGAAGAGACGTATCTACGCTGAGAGATTTTTAAGTATGCTTTTAAATAATGATGATAAAGCATTTGTATTTGTGGATGAAGTTGGGTTCCAGGTTTGCACAAGAGTCACACGGGGGAGGAGTTTAGTTGGTACAAGTGTCATTGTAAATACACCGGCGACAAGATCTCGCAACATTTCCGTTATTGCAGTAGTATCAAAGTATGGAACTCTAAAGTATGAAATAAATCCAGGTCCTATAAACGGGGAGAAATTTTTGAGTTATATGGTAGAGTTAAACAAATTATCGATAAACAAAGGAATTACAGATCCAATTTTTATCATCGACAACGCTCGTATACATCATTGTGCTCGTTTTATTTCCATATGTAAAGCTGAAAACATCAAAGTTGTATATCTACCCCCCTACTCTCCATTTCTTAACATTATTGAGAATTGTTTCAGTAAATGGAAGAATCATGTGCTCAGAGGTAATGCAAACAACGAAAATGAATTAAATGATTTGATTATGGCAGGATTTGACATCCTAACAAGCGAAGATTGTGGAGGGTATTTCAGGAGAATGTTAACTTATATCGAAAGAAGTAGAAATATGGAATTGATATATGAATAAAAATGTTGTGGATTTGCCAAACTTATTCTTAATTTTATTGTCTAAATTGATTGTGAAATATATATCACTTTTTTGAAATGTCTAATTTGATCGTTAAAGTGTCTAAATAGGTCGGAAAACCCTATAATAATAATAATAATAATAATAATAATAATAATAATAATAATAATAATAATAATAATAATAATAATAATAATAATAATAATAATAATAATAAAACATAATAATAATAATAATAATAATAATAATAATAATAATAATAATAATAATAATAATAATAATACCCAAATCTGTTTGCAAGTTATTAGGATGTCCATCTTTAAATAAAATATTAATTGCCTTGAACATTTCATCTGCAGATTTTGCCTTGACTGGTATTGCTCGTGCAAACCTGCTGTATACATTAATACATGTTAAAATATATTTATTCCCATTGTTAATTTTCGAATACGGTATCATCTCCATCAAATCCATTTGCCATAAATCGTCAATACCAAATGTTTTATAGGCTTTTGTTGGAAATCTTTTCCGCATTGGTTTGTTCAAACTGTACGCAAGCTGATCTGATAACCACTTCTGGGTTTCTTTTTTCGAATTCGGAACTCTTTTCTTTAATTTTGCCACTCCACCGAAACCGGCTTCGTCTTCTAGGTTTGTCCAAATCTTCTCCATTACAGCAAGAAGATTTAAAATTAAAATTTAAATTAGATAATGAAGGATTAGCACCCATTGTTTATGATTGATTTCCTACAACTCCGCCTAATAATGATAATGCCAGAGGTATCAATGCACCAATAAATCCACCTTGTTGTTTATATATAATTTTCCTCATTTGCTTACGATTTTTATTATTTACTAATGATAACAAAGGTTTCCTATGTTTGCTCAATAAATGCTTTTTTGATTTACTGATTTTAATTTTGCCTTTGAATACTTTAAGTATAATATTGAGTAAATCATCGACAACAAAATTTGGGAATGATTGCAATGTATTCATTCTTTTCATACTTGGGGCCTTTAACAATGCATTAAAAAATGGAAAACTGCGATGATTTTTAATTACTTTTTTTACCGGCTTTACGGGTTTTACGGGTTTCACGTTTAGGTTTAGGATTTTTCGAAATAAGATTCATTGCAGAGAAATTTTCAGTTACAAGTTTTTTAGATGGTGTTGTTGGATAACTAGTTGTTGGTGGAACCTTTGGAACTTTAATACTCTTTCTAATACTTTTTCTTAATTTCCTAATATTTTTCACCCTTGCTTTTAGAAACATTATTATTCATAGAGGTTTTCAACTTTGTTTATAAACCATGGCACCTTTTGGGTTGAAAATATCTGTTTTTACTCGTAAATCATCGGGACATTGTTGTGTGAAATCAAGAAATATATATCCATGAGGTATTTTTGTAGCATCTTGAAATGCACTAATAAGAAAATTACGTGCAAGAAAATCAATCACTGTTGCATCTCTAGGATTCTTGAAAATAACTAAATATTGTACATTTAAATTACGTGTTCGATGTGCACCACCTTGATGAAATAGATTTTGAGTTATAAAAATAACAGTTACACCAACGTGTCTACTGATTTTGGTAAATAAATTATTGAAATTCTTTTCTTTATTAGCTTCTTGATACAAGTCATCAATAATTATGACATCCCCCTTTTTTAGTCTACTGGACCAATTTTTATCAAATCCCTCTACTATTTTCATATTTTTCAATTTACAGAAACTTGATTGAGTCAATCCGTGTTCTTGATCAGCACCTCGATGCCAATAAATTTTGTTAAATTTTGATTTAGATAAATGTGATTTTAGTAATTTGCAAACAAACAAAGTTTTGCCGATACCACTTGGTCCGACTATTTGATATACAGCATCATTTCTTAGTTCCATTTTTAATATTTATTTAAAAATTAATTTTGTTTATATCGTAAAGAATAAATTGATTTAATTACTCTATAATTTAACATATATATATACTTGATTTTTATAAATATTCAGTAGAAATGTTGACAAATATTAATTATAGAGGTCGTGTGTCTTTGGAAACTGTTGGTATGATGAATTTCCCCAAGTGTAAACCACAACAATATGTTGACAAAACTGGAAAATATACTATTATATTTTTCAAAAATGGTAAATGTCGTATAATGGGTTGTAAGAAGACTATCGAATTCTAGAATTTGCAATATAATATCAAAGATATTCAAGTTCAAAGTCTTACTATAGCTACCAAGGTTGAACAATCTATTAATTTGAATAATTTAGCAAAGTTATTAGATGGAGATTGTATATATGAGCCTGAATTATTTCCCGCTCTGCGTTATACAAAATATAATCCACTATTATTAAAAATTTAGATTTTCATACTATTGTTGAAGGAATTATAAACGATGTAAAGGATTTGATTGGATCTTTAACAATTTCTTCAAATATAAGTAACGAGGATTTGCTTGAATATTTATTCAACAATGATTGAACATGAAGGTAACTGTTTTTATTTTAAATTTACTGATTTTTGTTTAGAAACTATACTAAAAATTTTGATTGATAAAATTGAAGATTTTTATCCGAATTTGAACAATTCCTTAATGTATTGTGCTCCAAAAGTTGTGTTTTACAAAATTTATGAAATAACTGGAATAAATGTAATAGATTTAATTCATATGGATCATGCTACGATTACATGTTATATCGATGATGTTGAAAATTGTGATTTTTGTAAAAATAATATGCAGAATACTTGTGGGGATGATAGTTTTACATGTTTTGTAAATCTACAGAAACGAGAAATAACTCATGTATTACTTGTGGAATTGCGAAAAAATGTATTGTTGTAATAAAATATAATTATATTTGTTTTGTGATAACTTTAATTAACCTATAATATTTCTTTGTGTACAATAAATCATTTCAGACTTTGTTATTTAGCATAAAATGAACTAGTTGATCACGTTTTGATCATACCTGTCCCTTGAAACTTGTTTACAATGAAATTAGTATAAAATATCTGGTTTAAATTATTAAATATTATAACTACAAATGGATAATCAAATTACAGGTTTGTTGTCGTTTACACATATTCCATTTATTAGTTTTTTAATCTAGGAGTTTTGAAGAGAAAAAATGCAGATGGCGCTCAGGAATTCGGGAAAAGGAAATTTAAAGAAGCGACATTATCCACGGAAACCTTGGTCAATGTTCGAGTGGATACAAAAAAGCCAGTCGAATTCATGCAATACAAACTAAATTATTTGTATTGTCCAATTTCCTATACATTTAAGGTAAGTTTCTATAAATTATTTTGGATTTTATTATTATTATTTATTGTTAGGAACCAGTAACTCTGGAAAAATGTTTCTACAATGTGAGACTTTCCAAAATCAAGTTTCACGACAAGATGCTATTGGGACAATTATTTCAGAGGATCAATGAAAATATTGAATTTGATGATGAAGATATGTTCATTAGAAACGATTTGGATATGATTCCCAATGGTGGTAAGATGAGCAAAATAACCTGCATGGTTACCATATTAATTCAAGGGTATAATGTAAGCAGAGACCGAATCAAATCAATTTGGAAAATTATAAAAGCCGAAGATAAGTTTGAAGAGGAACATTGTTCATGTTAAATTTATTTAATACATCTTTATTAGTGTTTTGGTGTTTTTAAATCATTGAAAATAACTAAAGTTTTATATTTATTAATCTTCAATACAATCTCTTTTCATTATATTTTCAACAATATGATCAATACAATTAGTAAAAACAATAGATTCATCTTGTTGTTTAGATTCATTTGGTAATTTATCTGTTGTAGAATTCTCAATACATGACTTAAGTTCTTCACTAGGCAAATCAGTATATTCATCTTCTTGCTGGGAAATATTTTCAGATTCATATGACATATCATCTTCATTAATTTCATCGTCTGAATACGGCCATTTTAATTTCTCTGGAACATTCATAAATTCTCTAATTTTTACATTAGATATTTCCTCTAATTTTTCAATCAAAAAGTTGATTATATATGCTAAATAAAAAAAAATTAATAAACATTATAAAATTCATATTTTACCTTTTTCCGACATGGTTGAAAATAATTAAAATGAAAAAACTAATTATGTTTATACTATTATTCAAAAGCAACAACATTTACTAAGATTTATTATAGTTTTTGATAAACTTTTATACAACACCTAAAACTTTCAATAGTTTCAATAAATTCATTAATTTTTCACATCGGGCATATCAATATGATTATCTTCAAGAATTGTTTCTGAGCGATTAACAAGGAAATTCATGTTATTAAATATTGGGATTAAATACGAGTTCATCAATTTTTAGACTACCATTATTGATTTTAAATTATTTTCTTGTTTAATAAATGAGTTGTTTTAATGTATCTCTTATAAATGTGTGCAGAATATAAGTATTTTCATAAATTTATTAAGAAATTACTGATGACTACGAGATCATTCAAGTTTTTAAACTGCACCGTTGAAGATTTTATGAACAATTATGATACTCTCACTGAAAAGGAAACCATAAAAATTTTAGAAATTTTCAAACATTCCTCCATTGGATATTTGATTGATTTATTTAATTACAATAAATGCATTTTAAAGTAATCGATTTATTTGATGCATTTAGACAAAGCAATAGTAGATAATGATTCATTGAATGAATGCTTTTGGAATTGTATGGATTTAAGGCTGGAACCAGGATATAGTAGTAGATTGATTTATGAATGGATATCGAAATCCGATTTGATTGAAAATAAGCTAACGAAAAAGCTCAATGATGGTAGGAAAATGTATTTAACTTGTTACATTTGTAAAGAAAATCAAGTATCGGTTTTGTTTTTACCTTGCGGACATGTAATTGTATGTTCTAAATGCCATGATTCAAATGTTCGCAAATGTAAAGCATGTTCAATGTATATTAATGAGTATCATACTATATACATTTAATAAACATTTATTTCTTTACCTTTGTTATTAATACTTTGAATATTGTAAATAATAAAACTATGTTTCAAATAATAATATTCAAACTAAACCAAATTTACAAACTACAGCGCCAGCCCCTTCGGGGCGGGCGGCGGGCGAGCTGGCGGTCTGGCTGGCGAGCAGGCGGCGGTTGTGTATGTCGATGATTTTAATTTTTATTGAATGCATTTGTTTGATTTCAGAATTCGATTTGTGTGACTAACATTGTTAAATTTTGAGTTGATGTAAATATTAATAATAATAATAATAATAATAATAATAATAATAATAATAATAATAATAATAATAATAATAATAATAATAATAATAATAATAATAATAATAATAATAATAATAATAATAATAATAATAAAGTAATTTCTTATGAAGATTTATATTAAAGTGATTCAAAGCTGATTTATGAAATTGCTTGAACCTTTTAAATGTAATTATTTTTCTTATATTGTATATCAAATATTTTCAAAAAAAAACTTACATCACCAAATTATTACTTAAAAATTTTCATAAAATAAAGTTTTAATTTTTAATATATATCATAAAAATTAGTTAACGAATTTTGATTGTGAATTGAACGGAAGTTGAAATAAGAGCTAATTTGCATTATTTATTCACCTAGCAATGAATACATGATTTGTCATTAAGTTCAATGAAATTATTCATCATTAGCATAAAATGCACAATTATATCAATAAAATTTATAAATCGATAAAGCAGGCATTAGCATAATTATTTGTGATTGTATCAGAATCTATTTTAGAATATTATGTAAATATGAATAAAGAGAGTAAAATTAATTTTCATTAATATGTAGTCCTTAAAAAAAAATTTGACCTTGACCTTAAAATCTGACCTTGAACTTAAAAAAAATTGGCCTTGACCACCAAATCTGACCTTGACCTTGGGGGGTAGGGGGTGTCCTGGATGTGACATGTCCTGGAGGTGACACATCCTAGTACTTACTCGGCTTTGTACCCGTCAACAAACCGATCCTCACAGCATCGTACAAAGTTGCTTACCTGATCGCAAAGCAGGGCAAACCACACACTATTGGTGAAACACTCATAAAACCAGTTATGTTGAAGATGGTGAATATCATGCTGGGAAAAGCGGCTGAATATAAGTTATCTCCAATTCCTCTTTCAAATGACATAATCAGCGACAGAATAGAGAACATCTTGACTCAAGTAGTTGCAGATCTGATTTCAAGCCCGACAAAATTCAGCTTTCAACTTGACAAGACCACAGACGTTTCCAATCTAAGCCAGCTTGCAGTATTCGTGCGTTATGTGAAACACGACGAGATAAAGAAAGAATTTTTATTTTGTAAGCCTCTTTCAACAACAACTCAGACAGCCAATGTGAAGAACTTGTGGATGACTTCTTCAAAGACAATAATCTTTCGTTGGATATGGTTTCTGCAGTTTGTTCGGACGGAGATCCAGCCATCTTGGGAAGAGAGTCTGGTTTTGGTTCGTTAGTGAAAGCCGATGCACCACACAACATTGTTACGCATTGTATTCTACACAGACATGCGTTAGCAACAAAAACCTTGCCTCCCAAAATGGCAGAAGTATTAAAAATTGTAGTGGAATGCGTGAACTATGTGCGAAATAGTGCTCTGGGGCATCGTATCTTCAAGGAGCTTTGTAATGAAATGGGATCAAAATTCGAGGTACTTCTGTACCATTCTAACGTTCGGTGGTTGTCCCGGGGACAGGTGCTGAATCGTGTTTTTGCCTTGCGTGTGGCATTAGACCAGTTTTTGCAAAAGCACCAACATTGTCATGCAGATTGCTTCAAAAATTCTGAGTTCATTCTCATTTTAGCGTACATGGTTGATATCTTCGCAGCTCTCAATCATCTCAATAAACAGATGCAGGGCGGTGGAGTCAACATCATCGAAGCGGCTGAAGGCCTGAAGGCTTTTCAAAAAAAGTTACCGTTATGGAACCGAGAACGATAACTTTGCAAACGTTCCCCTGCTAGTCGACTGTGTTAATAAGAACGAAGATGTACCTGAAATACCCGCGGAACTGAAGCAAGCAATTGCCACGCACTTAGATGAGCTTGCAACCTCTCTCGATGGATACTTCCCTGCAACAGAGTCATATCCAGCATGGGTGATACAGCCGTTCAAGTTTAGTGTTGAGACAGCAGTCAACATCAATGATGAATACCTTGATGAAATCATTGAAGTTCAGCAGATCCAGGTTCAACAGAAACTCTTCAGAACAACATGCCTCTCAACGTTTTGGTGTCAAAAAATGGAAACATACCCTGTTATTGCTAAGAAAGCTCTGGAGATTTTTATACCGTTTGTTACTAGGATGGTTGAACGGAGTAGATCTCAGACCTAAATTAACCACAATATTATAGTCATGATGAATGTAGACGGTTATCCATAATCTATAAAGGGATTTATTAACTCTACTCATACGGATGCCGAACCTAGATCTATAATTATTCGAAGTAAACTCTCTAGAAATAGTGTAAAGAAAGTAACTATTTGTAATTTACCATTATTAAACTCACAACGATGGTATTCGTAAAGGGTTCGACATGCGGATCGGTAAGATTTGACTATAAATTAAACAGGGTTAACTACATAATATTTCATTTAAATTATCGACTCATATTATTCTCCAAGGTGAAGACTCAGGTTACCTATAAAACCTCAATTATAAACTTGGATGAATCCTAAGACTGTAAATTATGAAATCTGTTAGTATTCCTATTAAAATATAAATCCTGACTTTTTAGTAATTATGAGAGCATAAATCAAAATTTCGATTTCATTAGAGTATAAATCATAATTAGTTTCAAAAGTAAAACTATAAAAGGAATATCTTAGAAAAATAAATTGTAGCCTTATATCGACCGTAACAACATAAACTACAAATCTAAGTAATTACGGTAACATAAAATTTATGGACTCGTATCGTTTACAAAGTTATAAATTGTAAACCTGTAATATTCGTAAGACTTTAGACTATAAACTCATATTATACTGAAAAATCTAGCTTAGAGACCCATATTCCTCCTCAAATATAAACCATAAATCCATATTATACTTAAATTACAACTTATAAATTTATACTATGTTTAAATTATATTCCTCAATTATAAACTATAAATTTTATATTATATTTATTAGTCCTAGATTATAACTTCCTAAACTATAAATTATAAATTTATACTATGCTTAAATCATATTCCTTAATTATAACCTATAGATTTATATTATTCCTAGATTATAAACTATAAATTATAAATTTATATTAAGCTTAAATTATAATCCTAAATTATAAACTATAAATTTATATTATATTTATTATTCCTAGATTATAACTCCCTAAACTATAAATTTATATTATATTTATTATTTCTAGATTATAACTTCCTAAACTATAAATTATAAATTTATACTATGCTTAAATCATATTCCTTAATTATAACCTATAGATTTATATTATTCCTAGATTATAACTCCCTAAACTATAAATTATAAATTTATATTATGCTTAAATTATAATCCTAAATTATAAACTATAAATTTATGTTATATTTATTATTCCTAGATTATAACTTCCTAAACTATAAATTCATGTCACTTAAAATTTATATTCCTAAATTATAAATTTATATTATGCTTAAAATTACGACTAATGGGCCCATATCGTTCCTAAATGGCATATTACAAATGCTTAAAAATATACATTATAAATTCATATTATCCCTAAAATATAAATTATACTTATACAGCTAATTCCAGATGTTAAAAGTCTCTATAATACACGTTGGTGTGTTCATCAGTTGTTCATCAGATGACTCACCATTTATGAGAATGTGAAGTTATTTACTTCATTTCATTTATTCAATTTTACAAGTGTTGGGTTATTGAGTTGGTGATAAAATTTAATGTTACTCTGACTCCAAGCGTGTCTTTATAATTCACAAATAACACTTGACAATAGAAATATTTATTGATAATTACAAATAAACTTTCACTTGACACTGACAATAAATTCAACACTCTACTTGGTGACTATACAATGCTTATTACAACACTCGGTGAGGAATAGCACTTTTGTATAACACCGGATTAAAAGATCACAAATTACTGATTGGTTTATCAACTGGAACTTTGAGCTGGTTGTTTTCTTTGACCTTCACAAATTTATTCAAATACTCAAGTAATACTTCTTTTCGTTTTATTTTTCAACTAATTCTTTTTTTCAACTCTTCTCCAATAATTATTGTCCACAATCGTTTTCTTTACAATTATTTTTCACAATTCATTGACCCAACAACGTTTCGTCCAAAGTTGTCTCAATTTTCCCAATAATTTTCTACCAAGTTTGTCTGCCAAATTGTCTCAATTTTGCGTCACTTTTTGTCTCGCTTTTGTCTCCTTTTGTCTCTGCTAGTTTCTCTTTATATAGCTTGCTTTTTTTGTGGAACTCAAGATAATCAAGTGTTTTCTACTTTCTTTCTCCTGCCTTCCCAGACTATTCCATTTTTATCTCTGATGGCTGTCAAGATAGTTTCCTTTTTCCTTTTTTATTCAACCGCCTTCTCCCGGCAATTATGTTATCACTGGCAAGCTGTCGAGTAAAATATTGTTCTTTTTCTTTTTTATCTATTTCAAAATTCCTTTTCCTTTATGTACTAATTAATTAGTGCTGACCTTTATTTTTGCTTTCATGCCTGATTTCTTTTGTTTCATTCTTCATTCTCATTTCTCATTTCTTTTTATTTCCGTTTTTTTTCTGAGTTCATATAAATCATCCCGTTTGTCATGACGATCTTCCCCCATGTAATTTTATTTATTTATTTATAATCTGTCATTTAGGTATCCCCAACATATTTCTAAATCGGTTACTATGTTTTAACATTCATGTGTCCTACAAGTATGGATTTAATTTTTAGAATTGACTGTGATTTTTCGAATTCGCATAAAAATTAATTGATAATTTCTATGACTTGCGTATGTTTAATCCCTTTACCGGTAGACCCGAGGATTCTCGTCAAGCCAAAACCGGCTGATAACCGGTAGACCCGAGTTAACTCGTTTTATATATTTGAAAGCGTACTGCAGCATGGTAGACCCGAGTATACTCGGCTAAACGTAAATACGTCTTTCTAGGTCATTTAGAAACATCAAACCATAATAACCATGCACTCTACTACAACTCTAGCCATGCTGAGGACAAGAATGTATGGCAGGGCTAAGCAAAATAAAAAATTATACAAAAAACATTTCCAATGAATTCTCAGAAAACGTTTCAAACCTCAATGTAGCTGTATTACCCCATCGCTATAGGCTAAATCATCACAACAGCTATTATTATGCTATTCTAGTGTGTCAGATAAATAAAATTGAAGACAATACAAAAAAATCTTACAAAAGGTTGGAGCAAAAGACACAAAAACTTGCAAAACAATTGTTCATCTTATTCAGTACCTTGTTATCCACTACTCATTACTTTACAACAATACTAAAAACTGCTTTATTTTTTATTAATTAGTTAACTGTTATTCGTTATTAGTTGTTCGTTATTGTTGATAAAGATGTTTGAAAAATAATTAAAAGATTAATTTTTTTATAGCCGCAAATAAAGTCTCCAATTAAGGGTCGATTTCAGAAAAAGAAGTTGACGGTAAAGGGGTTAATTAGAAAAAAAAGAAAGATTTTGTCCAATATTTCTCGACTTATAAGCAAGCATATTAAGGATGT
Source organism: Schmidtea polychroa (assembly GCA_959609185.1). Taxonomy (NCBI): domain Eukaryota; kingdom Metazoa; phylum Platyhelminthes; order Tricladida; family Dugesiidae; genus Schmidtea; species Schmidtea polychroa. Next base: position 5,697 of record CAUHTR010002534.1, on the reverse strand, counting down.
TCAAATAATCATAAATTAATTTATATATTTATATATAAACTCATTGATTTATTCAGGGTAATAATCATTTTAGAGATATTTAACATTGACTAAATGGAATAAAATGGCCAAAAAAACACACAGATGGATTCCAAAAATGAAAATTAGATTTAATGGACCTTATAAAAAAATTAATTCCAATTTTTTCATGGCAAACATCTTTCAAAGAAGTAAAGAGCTCGTACATGACTCTTGTAGAATGGTTTCACCAAAATTTGAAAATTCTTTATACTATGGAAAATCAGAACATCAAAGTGAACCGAAAGTGTTGAATTCATTTACTGTTCAAAGATCCAATTGGTCTTTGGAATCTTTGGACACTCCAAGTATAAACCTCAAAGCTCACCGAATGTTTAAAAATGAATATTTGATATCGAGCAAAATCTCATATTTTATCAGACAATATGATCCAACAATAAGATGTTTCATAAATTTGGAAGTAGACGAGATTTCAGATTCAGTTGTGACTAATCTTGGAGAATTTAAGAATTATTTAGGCTATAAAATATGGGATTCGTTTAAAATTATAGTTTTGATAGCACAACCGAAGCGAAAAATATTCTCAATGTTAACAAAATTATCGAAAAAGGCTCAGAAAGTAAGACTTCTTTCATAGCAAATTATTTGAAATTTAATGCCACTGAAAGGAACATGAAAAGTCTGAAAATGATTTTGATCCTAGTAGTTCTCGCAATGAAATAATTTTACAATTCATTTTAGATTTAATAGACTTTCTCTTTAATAGTCTGAAAGGTTCAACTGAAAATGAAGTTGTTTTTATTAATGAATATATTGACGATGCAACAGAGATTTTGGATGATTTATTTAGAATTTTAGAAAAGAAAAATAAATCAAAATGCAGTTCCAAATAAATTTTGGGAACTTTAAAAAATTTAAATAGAATTCTTATTTAATTTTTTTGTTGAATTTTATGACTTCTGTAAGAGAAAAATATGTAGAAAACCAAAGTGAAAACCAAAATCATTATATTATATGTAATCACTTACCGACAATGAATAACATTACAAACTTTAATTTTGTTAAGACTTATTTGGTAATACCATAGTTGATGTGTTTCTAATACGCCTCGTTTGCAAGATATTAAATGTCTTTATATACATTTGATAAAAGCAGTACAAAATATTGCGATATTCGATGTGACCTGGTAGTAGGTATATATGAGCTTACGGCCGCAATTTGGTACCCCCCCCCATTATTACTCAATAATTAATCAGAATTTAAAAAATATTTTCATTAATTTTTCCTTTTATTTCATTATTTTTATTTAATTAATTAATTATTATTATTTTATTTCTTAATTTTATTATTTTATTTAATTTATTTTAGTTTAAATTTAAATTATTAATTCTTATCTGCAATTCTTATTACTCTTTTTTACTAATTTACGCAAACTAAGACAAAAATGTTCAAAATATAAAAATATATTAGTCAAACTTTACATTTAATTTAAAAAAATCAATAAAAACATTTTTTAACAAAAATTGATTTAAATAACATCGGTATATTTTCGGCTCTTTCTTTAAATTGCGAGAATGATGGATCCGGATCGAATTATTGAACAGCAAATGAGTCAACTCCCATATAATGACCATATGCATAACTTTTATTTTTCCCCACCCAAACCATTTTTTTTTGCGTTTTTCAGGTTTCCTTTTGCCTGTTCAAAAGCTGTTATTAGTTTTTCGTTTCAATTTATTTTGATGTTTCTCTTTATTTTGTTCAGTTCGTTGAGAGGGGCTAGCATTTCGCTACATTTTGGTATGTATTTGTGATAGAAGTTGATCATGCCAAGGAAACGTCTTAGCTCTTTTGTTGTTTTGGGTAACAGATAGTTTTTGATTGCTTTGATTTTGACGTCTAATGGTTTTGTTCCGTTTTCGTTTAACAGATGTCCCAAAATTTTTCTGTTTTCAAAAATTCACATTTTTTTATGGTAATTTTTAGTTCATGTTTGTTTAATATTTCGAACACGTTTTTAATGTTTTGTATATGTTCTGTTTTGTTTGCTGATGCTATCTAGATTTCGTCTAGGTATGTGACTGTGTTTTGTTGATTTCGAGATATTTGGTCCATAAAGCGTTGGAAAGTGGCTGCTGCGTTTTTTAATCCAAAAGGCATTCAAAAAGTCTTATGGTGTAATGATTGCAGTTTTCTTTATGTCTTCCGTTCTGACAGGAATTTGATGATAGGCATTTTCTAAGTCTATTTTGCTGAAAATTTTGGTTTTGTAAAATCTGTTAATGATGTTGTTTATTATTGGAATTGGGTATTTGTCGGCTGTTGTGATATTGTTTAATACTCTGTAGTCTCCACAGGCTCGCCATTCGCCGTTTGCCTTTCTTTAAGCATGAGAGCTGATGACCAGTTTGAGTTTGAGTGTTTGACGATTGGTTTTATAGTAGTTCGTCGAATATTTTCTTAGTTATTTCGAGTTTATTTTGTCTAATTGTCTGACTTTGCATGGACATTTGGTACATTTTGTATCAGTTTTGCGATTTCATTAAGGCGTAAGGTAGTTAGTAGTGTACGGCAGCAATAGGGGGGGGGGGGGGTAAAAAATGGTTAAAGTAAATAATGGGTCTAAAAAATTAAAATAAAGTAAATTAAGGTCCTAAAAAATTAAATTAAAGTAATGAATGGGCAAAATAACTAAATTAGGTTCTAAAAAATTAAATTAATTAAGTTAATTAAGGTTCAAATTTTAAAATTAAGTAATCAATGGTAAAAATTAAAGTTAAATAAGTAAATTAAAGTAAGATTTTTAAATTTATTAACAAAATAATTGTAGGTGTTTGAGAATTGAAATTTTTTAATGAAAATTTTTATGAAATAATTTTTTAAGTAATTTTTAATAGAAATTTTAATGAAATATTTTTCAATGGTAATTTTTAATGGAAATTTTTATGGAATAATTTTTAAGTAATTTTAATAGAAATTTTTATGAAATATTTTTCAATGGTAATTTTTAATGGAAATTTTAATAGAATAATTTTTAAGATAATTTTTAATGAAAATTTTTATGAAATAATAATAATAATAATAATAATAATAATAATAATAAAAATAATAATAATAATATATCAACCAAATACTATTCAACACATAAAAAATTAACTAAACACATAAAAATAACTAGACACATAACAAAACATATAAACATTAACTAAACACATAAAAATGAACTAGACACATAACAAACATAAACATTTACCAAACAAATAACAAATGTATAGATATAAACTTTTATTTAATAAAATTAGTCCTCATCAGACAAAATAACGTCATCGATATCGATATCATCTTCTCCAACATAATCTCCAAAATCTTCTTCATTAAATTCTTCCTCATCTTCTCCAACATTTCATCAAATTCTTCTCCAACAATTTCTCCAATATTTAATTCACTTAATCTTACATGCCCATATGCAAGACTAGTATTTTTCCCCACCCAAACCCTTTTGTCATCTTTGTTAGTTAGTGCTATTTTAGTATTTTTAATTGTAAAATTTGATGATTTTTGCTTGTTATTTTAGTCTGAGGAACCGAAAAAATCTGGTTAGTGTTATAACAATCCAAGTATGACTGATGTTTTATGTCACTACCTTTCAATTGTTACACCTTTAGCCTTTTTTGTTTCCTCATCACCCAACAAGCTATAACATTTTAGGTCTAAGAAAAACCCATTCCTTATATTTAAGACCTTTATTCTCGTCTTTGAACTTTCCAATGACAGAATCAAGGTCTTACTATATAAGGAATGACAACTATTGTAATTGGAAGTATCTAATAAATTAATCTCGAATCATTGCAGGTAAAAGAACCCTCAAGTTTACAGTTAATGACTTAGAGGAAAAAAAGAATCTGTATCACCTGCAACGATATTAATTTTAACAATTAAACTCATTGCAAAATGATTCTAGATCCTTATATTGCAATTCATACATTCTAAGTTTAGATAGATCAAGTACAGATTGACCAATGTAACTTGGTCTATCTAAACATATAGAATCTGAATTCAATAATGCCGCCCAATTAAGATTACGTCTATTTTAATAGATTTTTTAAAAGTCGGTTTGAAGAATATTAACTAATTACCGGCCAGTAGTACAAAGACGAAGATTCATTCTTCTTCTTTTAAAATTTTCAACTGTTTTGCCGTATAACTGTTATTTAACAATTTATAATAATTATCTAAGTTATTATGCTTTTGACCTTAATTCTGTATTGGTACTATAATATTATTTAAAATTGGAGATTGCTTATCTACACCCCATTTCAAGCTGTATTACTTTAACACCAAGTTTCAAATATAATTTAAATAATCTCCAATGAATCACATAATTTAGATTTTGGCAAAGATGAGTAATAAATAATTTTTCAACCTTAACCCAGCAGGTTTCATTTTTTCAGCCGCTACAGGGAAATCATCCCAACTTATCATGAAGCTCAGAAAGGATTACAAGATCAACTTCAAGAGTGTATCCATAGACAAAGTTCAAGATTTAAATTCCTACATTCATCCATTATTAAATCAAATCCATCAAGAAACCCAACTAATTCACCACAAAGGTAATGATTGACTAAAGCCAAAACCATTAAAGATATAATATCTATATAAAGTAACTCGGTTTTTTATGGTTTTTACGTAATGCTTATTCACAAAAGTAAGACCGCCTCTTATTCCACCCTCATAAAAAGCTAAACATTTTCGTTTTCCCCCCGTTATGAGGCCAATTGGTTCATTTAAAGACATTAAGCAGAAGACCAAGACATACCAGGATTCCGAAATAATTCAATGGTGCCCAAATATATCTGTGAGATAGATTTCAACCAAAACTGATGAAAGAATCAGCCAAAGAAAAACAATTCAGTTCAAGTAGATCATTCATTAATCTAATAAAGTACGCAAATTAGTTTCTACCAAAATCTCCTGAGCTTTTTCATATCCAAGTTCATTGACACTTCCCAGATTGGTGGTAATTCATAAGTAGTTGGCAGAATATATAAAGATGTAGCACGAAATTATTAAGGAAATCATGTTCATGAAACTATAGCCAGAAAAACAGAATTAGTTAAAAGTTGGCAAAGAATTCAAAGTTTTGACTGCTTAGTCTAAGAATCATAACAAAATGATAAGAATCAATGAATCTTAAGCTAATTTTGCCAAATGAGCAATCAAAGAAATAAATTTTTCAGTCGGTTTTGGGATGCAACCTAAAGTCCAATTTTAAATTTATTTAATCCGTATTTAAGTAATATGGTGCATATCGTATCCTTCAAGTGGAAATACAGATAGGCAAAATGTTATATATTTTCCTATTTATGTTAACAGTGCTACAAGCTGCACCCAGTATTTGCCCGTAAAATGATCGTGACTTAACAGGCTCGACGATAGATTTTCATACAAAGATAACAAACAGATGCACTAACAAATTTGACGTTGTTCAATGTTCGTTAATTTCCAGCATAGGTTTCCTACCCATTTTTATATAAAAAAGGAAGAACCTTATTTAATGCTATATCCTCTATAGCACTTTAAAAAAACTCTCGACGCAATTCTAAACTTATAGAACTGTTGATAAGATTTAGATCCGTCAAAGTTATTAACAAGTAAAAGACCAGCAGGATATTGGCATGT
>CAUHTR010002533.1:0-28567 GCA_959609185.1 Schmidtea polychroa | reverse complement strand
TGACAAATGTCAACCCGCCTCTGATTCATACTTCATAGAAATTGTACATTTCCATATCTTGTAGCAATTCTATAAGCCGATCCAAAGTCATGGGCGCTGATGCCATGACATACCTGGAATCCCAAAAAAACATTAAAGATTCCAATCCATTGTGAGCTAATGATTTACTATTCACTAACTCGATTCTAAATTGGTGGCAATTCATAAATTTCTTCGATAATTTCTAAAATTTTGCATAATGATAAGGGAAAGTACCCTTGAATCAACGATTGATCGCTGGAAAAATGAGTTTGTTAAAGGTGCGTTGGAATAATTTGACAATAAATTCCCGATAAATCCAATTAAAGAAACTTCAAGCTTTACAAAGAATGTTAACTAAAAACGACTTTAAAAACAAATTCGCAAAAAATAATTTTTAATTATGAAAATATTCTTAAATATTTAATTATTGTTTAAATAATATAACCAAATTATTGTTAGGCAACTGTGAATAATTATTGTTTTGTATGTCAACATTAATTGTTAAATAAATACAGTTAAAGTTGATTAATTTTTATTAAATTTGAAATAAATAGAACCAAATATTTCATAATAACTTTTATAAAACAATGATTTTGTAATTTCGTTAAATGTTTCCAGTATCTGTTTTCTTTGATCCAAGGATAAATATTCCTTCTGCTGACTAATTTTAATATTTATGTTGTTCATTTGGCCATTGTTAATAATTTAAGTCTACTTGCTTAAAGATATATTAAAAAAACTGATTGCGTCATAACTGATATTATTCAAACAACTGATTTAAATGGCGAATTAATTAATTTTATAATAATGACAATTATGCGTGCCAGCATTTATACTTATTATACTTTTACTATTATAAAATATAAAATAGTCTTATTGTAAAATTTAAAAATTTCGCAAGAATAATCTTGAAGAAATACGAAAATGTTGTGGTCAGCAAATATATAGGTGACGTCATCCTCCATTTTATTGCTAAATTATATTTTGAAAATCTCAAACGGCTGCACTACAACGAAATAAATCTATAAGATAAAATTTCACTTTAAAATCAATTTTGATCTTTTTAATCAATAATTGCACTTATAAACCAATAAAATTGAAAATTAAAAAATCAATAAACGCGAAAATCAAGGATTAAAATCGTGGTAACTAATGGTGGCGGCAAAAGGGTGACATCTACCTACTGATATAGTACAGAAAGAAAGTTTTACCTTTGGCATTTTATAACGGATGCGTTCGAATGTAAACACATATTATGCACTTGTGCTTTAGTATAAAATATGCACGACTGTGTTAGTGTCAAATGTTGAACTATACACTATACTTGTATTGGTTTTGCTGTGAATAACATATTCTATAGCATGTATGAGCATGGCTTTATCCACGGTAAAATAAAATCAATCACGGATATTCCATCTTTGTTAAACATAAGCCTTTTTTTCTTTTAGCTTTTCATATTCGTGTTTATGAATATGTAAAATGTCAAGCAGTTCCATGCGTAACAGTAGGGAATTCGAGCCAATTTTATACTCCATCGGTGCAGTTTTTACTTGCGCACCTACGAATTTATATCAATTCAAATAATGTGTAAAAATAAATAACAAATGAAAAAATCAACTCAAAATGTATTAAGCTAATACAAATGCTTCTTGTGAAGAGTCAGCTTGGTTGAGCCGTACTTGGTAATGGCCTTCACGAGGCCATACCGCCCGTGGGCTTTCTTGTGAATATATTTCTTCAATTTGTGAATATGTAATCTTTGATGAAGTTTCCATTTGCCATTTCGACCGTAGTATCTACCAAATCCATAAGAACCCTTTCCATATTCTGCATCATCATCATGATATTTGTCTTGATTTCCATCTACATTAATTCCGCTATAATCATCTCCTAAATCTTTGTTTCCATATCCCGTGTCTACTTTAAGGTTGTCAAAGCTTTCAACAGAATGATGTCCATCATATCCTTTGACTAGCTTTCCACCTGGTAATGGTTCTCTATATTGAACATTATAACGATCAAATCCTTCATTGGCATTATTAGCCTCAACCTCAGCTGTAGGTTCGTAATGGGAGTCCTGATTAGAGGCATCATAAGCAATCGGTCCATCACCAATTGTGCCATAGGAAATAGATCCACAACTTTCATAAAAAGCTAAGATTAAAACAAAATATTTTAACCAATCCATTACTGAATAAATGTTCCGACTCATTGGCACTATTTATATCGAAGGAGCCCATTAAATATTTCCCGTAGATCTTTCAAAGTCACGCTTTTCTCATTAAATGGTGAAATTTATGATTTTTGGAATTAAAAATTACTCAAATAATACAAATAATGATTTAGCTAATTATTATTATTATTATTATTATTATTATTATTATTATTATTAGAATTATTATTATTATTATTATTATTATTGTTATTATTATTATTATTATTATTATTATTATTATTATTATTATTATTATTATTATTACTATTATTATTATTATTATAATAATTTTTATTATTATTATTATTATTATTATTATTATTATTATTATTATTATTATTATTATTATTATTATTATGTTATTATTATTATTATTATTATTATTGTTATTGTTGGTTTCGACAAGTCAGATGGAGGAGTGACTTTTCCATTTGACTGTCTGTTTGGTTTATGCATTCGCGAATGTGTAAGCGTTTATTATTGAGTTTACTTGTTTTTGTACGTGTGCGCACACAGACACGGATATGTTTCTGTTATAATTATTATTATTGATGAAAATGTGATTGATTAGGCGTTGCCAAGAAATTTTGAATTAAATGAAAGTAGATAGTTGAAATGAATATTGACTCAACAAATGTTGCGTCGAGCTGTAAGCAGAGACATTAAATCGACTAAATTAATTATAATTCATATCTACAGTCCCATGACCAAAGGACAATGTTACATAGGTCACCATCAACTCAAGCTAAGTGGAATATTTCCTTTTATCCATTCACTTCAGACTAAACATCAAGTTGTCCATCTATAGAACATGTATAAATGTTTTTGAATCTTTTCTTACAGATTTGGCAAAAGAAAGATTTGACCTAATCTCGTTTAAAGAACACAGTAATACGAATTAAAGAATAAATGGTTTCGGAGAATTTGCGAAAGTACCGAAAGTAAGTTTAATTGCCTAAAAAATATATTCAAATACAAATTGATTGCCTAAACTGGTATTATTCAAACAACCGATTTAAATGGCGAATTAATTAATTTAATAATAATGATAATTATGCGTACAGCATTTATACTTATTATACTTTTACTATATAATAGTATTTGATACTTATTATACAATACATATTTTATTTATAAATTAGTTATTTAAATATCCCTAACATTTCCCCTATTTGAAAGGTTTTAGCCATCCAACGTTGCGAATTATAATTTTTCCATTTATGTCTCGTAATTCATAAATATTTGCATGGATCTTTCTAACAACGACAAAAGGTCCTTCGGTCTTCTCTTTTTCTAACTTCTACTTTAACAAAAACTTCTTTATTTATATCGAATTCTCGGTGTATCCGGTTCTCATTTTCATAATTTAAATTTCTTTGTTTTGATTGCACTTCCTCCACTATTTTACTTCTATCGTTGTATATTCTTTTATTATTGTTCGATTCTCTAGATATCCGGAAACCAAATACTGCTTTTGATGGACTCTTTCCAATTGTGCTTTTAATAGTAGCATTTAAAGTAAACTTAATTTCAGGTTACACTTTATCACAATTCCTCTTAAGTTTATCTCTTAATGATGTACTGATAAAATGTCGTATTGTTCGAAATTGTCTTTCAATCAATCCATTAGTGTTATGATAATAAGGGCTAGAAAATTGTAGCTGTCTATTGTGATTCTTTGCCAACTCTTTATTCAAATTAGACTCAATTTATTTTCCACAATTAACATGAATAATTCTCGGTGCCCCGTATTTTAATATCCAAAATATCATTATAGTATCCACCGTAACTTTGTCGTCTTGCTATGCAACTGCTGTTAACGAAATGTATCGACTACAAATATCTATATTTCCAAAAATATATTTCTTTCCATGAATGTTTGCGTACAAAGGTCCACAAAAATCTATCGCTATAACCTCAAACGGTTCCGCCACTTGTGTTTTTCTTGTGTTTTTGTTGTCAGGGTTTTCGTTTCTGACATATTTCATAACTTTTATATATTGAGTCGCGATTGTATTTAATTCCTTCATATTGTAATTAACTTTTATGTAATCGATTACCTTCTTACATCCAGCATTTTGTGCATGTCTTTGACAAATTCTATTCATTTTTCTTTTAGAATCCAAATTTCATTTTCTCTTGTTAAAATTAAATCTTCGTCGATTTTATGAACATATGATTTTTATGAATTGCTTTTCTCATATGCTCTATCTCTTCATGACCTTTATGCCATTGAAATCCATGTTTAGTAGCTGTCATTGCCAACAATCTGGTTTTTACTTCCTCTGTCTTTGCATCTTCATGAATTTCCATACACTGTGTACAACTCCTACATTTATCTCTCGATAAAGCATCAGAGTTCGAATGGTCAATTCCTTTTCGATATTCAATGTTCATATCTAAACTACTCAAGAAGTTTATCCATGTCTGAAATTGTGCTGTTATAGGTTTATTAGTTGTCATCATAAATGTTATAGCCTTGTAGTCCGTTCTTAGCTAGAATCGCTTGCCGTAAAGATATTGCTTAAAATGCTGTGCAAAGTAATAAATTGTTAAAAGTTCCTTTTTTGTGTTTACTCATCATATTTGAACTATAGACAATAACACGTTCATTACCTAGACCACCAATCTGTAACAGAACAGCCTATATGGTGTCCAAACTAGCATCCGTATCAAAAATAAATTCTTTCTCATAATCAGGATATATTAGAACTGGTGTAGTTGATAGTGCTTTCTTCAATTCCTCAAAACTTTCTTGACATTCTTGTGACCAAACAAACTTGTCTTTATTGTTTCCGCACATGGATTCTAATATTCTTGCGAATTTTGAATAATTCTTTATAAATTCTCTGTAATATTTTCACAGTTTTAAGAAACTCTTCAATTGTTTTAAACATGTTGGTCTTTGAAACCCTTTTATTGCTTCGATTTTAGTTTCATTGACTTTAAAACCTTCACAAGTTATAATGTGACCAAGAAATTTTGTCTCCTTCACCACAAATTTGCATTTTCAGGATTTATTCTCAATCCTGCTTCTTTTATTTTTTCTAATACTTCATTTATTCTTTTTATATGATCTTCTTTGTCTTTTGAGAATATTAAAACATCATCTAAAACACTAAAGGAATTTTCCATAATAATTTTCCTAAAACCATATTCATTAATTTTTGGAATGTAGCTGGAGCAGCAGCAATCCCAAATGACATCCTATTAAAGCAGAACTGCCCAGATCTTGTTGAGAACGCTGTCTTTTTTGCGAATTTGCTGTCAATTCAACCTGATAATACGCGCTTCCAAGATCAATGTTGCTAAAGTACATTGATTCATTTAATGAATCTAACATCAGTTCGATATTAGGCATTGGGAATATTTATTTTTCTGTCATTTTATTTAAACTTCCAAAATCTAAACATAATCGAATATCATTTTTCTCCTTCTTTCAGTCACACACTAACGGCGTATTCCATGGTGAGTCACACTTCCTAATTATGCCGTTTTCTTCCAAATTTTGAATTGCTTCTTCAATCTTTTCTTCTAGGTGAGTTGGTTGTCTTCTTGGGTTCAAACAGATTCGTCCTTCAACAGTTTTAATATCATGCTTTAATAGATTGGTTTTACCTATATCCCACTTATCTATCATAAATACTTCGGCATTTTTTTATTACTCCATAAAGCTAGTTGTCACACCTTAATCCTGTTAATTCTATTGCTCTTTTAAATCGAAGTTCATTGCTCGTTCTTTTCCCAAATTTGGCTTCAATGTTGCCTATTTCTATATTATTATATTCGGTTGCATTTTTGCTTTTATTTCCGATAACTATGATTAAATTTATGTCAAACCTACCTAATAAATCGATAAATGGATACATTTTCAACGACTGCAAAAACAATATTTTCTTCTCAACTTCCTATATTCATTCTAAGCTTGATTCTTCCCAAAGTTTTTAATATACTACCATTTGCGCACCAGATTTTGTCTCCGTGTTCGTTTAAAACTGGATTTCTGATCTCTTTTATAATCGAACTATCAATCACATTCATTCTCGCTCCTGTATCCAACTAACAATTCTTAAAGTAATTATTTATGCCTATTATTACACTTGGACATCCACCTATTGTATCATAAATAACATTATACTGATCCGTCTTCAAATATGTTTCACTTCTATATTGTATTCTACTGTCCATGCATCAAATATTCTATCCTTTTCATTATGTACATAAATCATATTTTCTGCTTTTTTAAATTTTTTTACGTTATTTATCGATAAAATTTGAATACAATTATTTTTGCATTCTTTTTTATTATCGTCATCAATTTTTATTTTTTTTAAAATTATTTTCATTCGGCATATTTAAAATAATTGCATCATGAATATCCGTAACTTTATTTTTTACATTTTCTATTATTTCACATTGATTAGCTTTTTAAAATTTGTTTCCAGCTCATTATTTTTTCAACTATATCGATATTTCCTACAATTCTACTGCTACAATTGTTTCTAATTACATTATTCTCATCCAACATTTTATTATTTACTTTATTTAAATTATCTACAAAAGGAATTATACTATTCACGTTATTATTAATATTTTCTACATTATATACATTATGTACAAAAGGAATTATACTATATCTACTTATACATTTATACTGGCATACACAATCTTTATTATTATCCATTAATTCATTGCTTCGATCATCTCGCCTAAAGATGGAACTTCTTGGTTTGGGTAGTCTTGGTCTTGACATGAGATCTTTTCATCATTCTCGGCTTGATCAGTCCGTAACGCGGCTACCTGTGCCCGTCTCGGTGGTCCACGATCGTCTGCGTATCTTCTTTTGTCTGTCTGATTCCAGCATTGAAATCGTAAGTGGCCTCTTCTACTGCATCCTGAGCACGATATTGATGGACATTCTCTTCTGTTGTGTCCAATATCTTTACACGCCAAACATCTCATATATGCATTTTGTGCTCTCTGATTGTGGTCTCTAGATTGGTGCCTTTTTTTCCACACTGAAAGCATTTCTGAACCCTTGGTTTCCGACATTCTCGACTCAAATAACCCACTTCCTGACAATTCCAACATGTAATAACTGGTCTGTTTCTAACCGGCATTTCTCTTTGTTGGAATTTGTTCTGGAAATTATCAGCTTTCATCCGCGGTGTTCAATCATATCTGTGTTCACTCCGTTGTGAATTTGTAAAATTTCTGCTTTGATTCTGTCTGTCGGAAAATCGTTGTCTTGTCTTGACAATACTCGCAAACGTTTCTTTCCTTCTATTTAGAACTGAAATTTCAGATACTTCAATGTTTATATCATCGACCTTCTTTATCATTCCTTTTATTTCGTCGATGCTCATCACATCTCTCATCTTTATTTTTTTCTGTGTATCCTTGGAATTATACAATAGACCAAAAAATATGACTTTAATTCTTTCTTGTCCCATTTGTGCTTTCAGAACTTGGTCAAACATCTTTTCGATTTTTACAAAATATGCTGGGGCAGTATACTTGTTCTTTTCATAATTGCAGAGGGTTAGAAAATCCTCTATCAATGTCGTTGGCTTCTTGAAAGCCTTTTTCAATCCTTCTTCAAAACAAGTTTCAATTTCTTCTATTGCTTCATGAATCGGCTACAACTCTCTTGCGATCAAACATTTGATCATCATACTTTGACTGGATTGTTCTAGTCCACATAATTGGAAATACTTCTTACATTCTCCAATAAAAACTTCTACATCGACGCTGCCATTGTAAACATATGGGATCATTTTATTGATCATTGCCAGGGTTGCCATGTTTATAATTGAAGTTTTATTGCTTAAAAATATATTCAAATACAAATTGATTGGCTAAACCTGGTATTATTCAAACAACCGATTTAAATGGCGAATTAATTAATTTAATAATGATGATAATTATGCGTATTTATTATACTTTTACTATATAGTATATATACTATTATTTGATACTTATAATGCAATACATATTTTATTTATAAATTAATTATTTAAATACCCCTAACATAGATGTTTTAAAACAATTAGAAAAATTAGAGGAAAGTATTAGGATATTTAGTTCATATTTTTTAAAAGAATTTTATACATTCAGAAAAAAACTTTTGAATGATAATAGAAAAGCTCGTGACATCAAAATTACTGATTTTTTAATTAAAAAATCAATACTTTTATCACGAAACTTATTTATTTTACATCTAAAGTTCTTATTTGATGTTTACCTTCGGGTTCTGGGGCACTTCGTCAAAAATGATGCCGGGGTCCAACTGTAATTACAAATAATAAAAAATCAATAAAAACAAAATTACCTAAGTATTTCCAATGCCAAAGTGACCAAGATGTCTCTATCAATATCATTAGTGGTCTTGAATCCTTCCATCATGAGGAGAGACATTATGAATGCCTGTTGATCTTTACATTTTGTACGAATGATAGCCAGATATATCTTTTTTGATAATAATAATAATAATAATAATAATAATAATAATAATAATAATAATAATAATAATAATAATAATAATAATAATAATAATAATAATAATAATAATAATAATAATAATAATAATAATAATAATAATAATATTATAAGAACTTTTATTTCTTCCAATCTCACCACTGATTATTTTATCCATTGAAATAAAAAGAGAGCTTGAAGGCTATAAATCAGTAATATATCGATGTTTGTTCATACTCACGAATTTTCGACACTGAATTTTTCAAGTGAATTTGATCATTATCAAATTAAATAATTATTGTTGGGGGATAATAAATTTATTTCGTATTTTATAATAAATTTATTGGTTTAATTATATTCTATTTATATTTTATTTTAATTACCAAAAAAATATTTCCTATTTTTTTAAAATTTAAAATTCTTTAATGTAATTAAATTTTTAATTTTTTAATAAAAAAAACTTTTTTATATTTTAAATTTTAATTATTTTTTTAATTTTAAATTTTAAATCTAATTAAATATTAATTTAAGTATTAATTTAGTTGAATGTTGATGGACGGTTTAAGTTTTATGATGTAAAGAGTCTCAGCGGCTAATCTTTGCAATTAGTTTTTGAACGCATCTTGTAACATTTTGCATTTTGTTTCGTGTAAGAGTGGTACTGATTTGTGCAGTTTTTTCCCAGTGTTTGTGATAAATGCTAGTTTTGCTCTTGACGTGCTTGTTGAGTCTTGTTTGGAACTTTCTATGTGTTTCGCCTATGTACGATGCGTTACATCTTGTGCAAGTAATTTGGTAAACGATGTTCTTTAAGAAGCAGAAACATTTGGTGGAGGATTGGCATAATAATAATAATAATAATAATAATAATAATAATAATAATAATAATAATAATAATAATAATAATAATAATAATAATAATAATAATAATAATAATAATAATAATAATAATAATAATTATAATAATTAGTTAAATCAGTATTTGTATTATTTGAGTAATTTTTAATTCCAAAAATCATAAATTTCACCATTTAATGAGAAAAGCGTGACTTTGAAAGACCTACGGGAAATATTTAATGGGCTCCCTCGATATAAATAGTGCCAATGAGTCGGAACATTTATTCAGTAATGAATTGGTTAAAATATTTTGTTTTAATCTTAGCTTTTTATGAAAGTTGTGGATCTATTTCCTATGGCACAATTGGTGATGGACCGATTGCTTATGATGCCCCTAATCAGGACTCCCATTACGAACCTACAGCTGAGGTTGACGCTGGTAACGGCCATGAAGGATTTGATCGTTATAATGTTCAATATAGAGAACCATTACCAGGTGGAAAGCTAGTCAAAGGATATGGTGGACATCATTCTGTTGAAAGCTTTGACAACCTTAATGTAGACACGGGATATGGAAACAAAGATTTGGGAGATGATTATAGCGGAATTAATGTAGATGGAAATCAAGACAAATATCATGATGATGATGCAGAATATGGAAAGGGTTCTTATGGATTTGGTAGATACTACGGTCGAAATGGCAAATGGAAACTTCATCAAAGATTACATATTCACAAATTGAAGAAATATATTCACAAGAAAGCTCACGGGCGGTATGGCCATGTGAAGACCATTACCAAGCTGACTCTTCACAAGAAGCATTTGTATTAGCTAAATACATTTTGAGTTGATTTTTTCATTTGTTATTTATTTATACACATTATTTGAATTGATATAAAATAATGAGAGATAAATTATATTTTATTGCTGAACTTTTATTCTATGCCTTTATGCTATGCCTTTATGCTATGCCTTTATGCTATGACTTTATGATATGCCTTTATGCTATGCCTTTATGCCATGCCTTTATGCTATGACTTTTATGCTATGTTGAAATTACATTTGAAAAGACAGTGGGGATAATTGGTGTTAAATATAATACGGAATTACTGTATATAGTACAATTTATTTTAATAGTACAATAAACACAATAATAGTTAATTTTGTTTTTATTGTGAATGTTAGTATTGAAAGAATTTGTAGAGCCCAGCTGAGTCTGCTTTAAAATACTGTCTCGCGATAACTGCGGTAATTGCGTGTTGATTAATTTGCTTCAATACAACCAAAAAATATATTAAATTATCCCAAAATATAACAAAATAATTTTACTTTAAGAAACATTTATTTAACTACAAAAATAAAAAAAAATAAAAAAAACTTTTCGTACTTTAAATCTTCAAATTTCGATTATTCTGATTTTTGTTGGAAATCAAAAAATTACTTCAGGTCATTGAAGCTTTCTTTCTTCGTTAAATTTTACAAGTTATTCCAAAACTTATTCGCGTAGTAAATTCTTATTGATTATTTTTTTAAATTTGTAATTCTCTTTAGTAATTATTTACTATTTATTTTAATAGTACAATAAACACAACATATTAGGAAGAACTTTACATTGTTATTCCTATTTCAATTTCATATTTACTACAACAAAAAATATATAATAAAACAGTAAACTATAAATATAAACATAATTGATCTGTAGTCGAGCAGATATTATGGTAATTACATTGGCCAGATGAGCAAAAGGATCATCAGTTAGCCTAAGGATGAGAACCCTTGTTGTTAAATTAACGTGAATGTCTAACTCTTTAAAATAATACTTGTTTCTCAAAATATTAGTGTAACATTAGTATATCAATGTGTTCCATTCACACCACTTCACCCTTGGAAAATATCTAGATCAACTTGGTTTAATGTAGGTCACGAATATATATGTTGTGTCTATATAAAATAATGCTTAGTTTTTATGGAAATGAGCTGCAAAGTCTCTAAATTAAAATGTAGGTCACGTCATAATATAATAACTTCTACATATTATGATAATCACACCAGTCTTATATTATAGAATTAAAACCGTATACTTTTACACATGACGAGACAGTGAATAATATCAGCATCAAATTCCATAATATAACAACTTTCATATATTATTAAACATAGATAACCTTATATTATAGAAATAAATTCATCTTCTTCAACACATGGTAGGAAAGCTTTAGAAAAATGTTTTAGAAAAAGTTTGAAAAATTCAATAAAAAATACTTGGGAAAAATATATACTTACTTGAAATTTTGATAACACGACTGGATAGAAAATCACCTGAATAGGAATTATACAAGATATTTACAATATATTCCCAACACAAAAAGTCCACAAAATAAATTTCCCAACTCAAATTTTTCCATATTAAAAAAAAATCATTAAATGAATCTAAACATGAAAATGAATCTAACGACTTAATATCTTCACTAGCTATATCATTACATGCATGATCATCTTCGTGCTTGGAATCCTTTTCAGATTAGATATTTCCTCTAATTCATTCATCAGAAAGTTGATTATATATGCTAAATAAAAATTAATAATGATTAAAATATTCATATTTTGCTCATTGTCCTACCATGTGTTGAAGAATATGAATTTATTTCTATAATATAAGGTTATCTATGTTTAATAATATATGAAAGTTGTTATATTATGGCATTTGATGCTGATGTTATTCACTGTCTCGTCATGTGTTGAAGTATACGATTTTAATTCTATAATATAAGACTGGTGTGATTATCATAGTATTGTTGGGTTTTTATTTTGCAAGTAGATTTTATCTGACTGCTCGTGTTCTTATTCAAACAAATATATCGAAATCGAACACAGAATCACATAAACTTCAATCAAAATTACAATTCTTCACTAGATTTGCACCTTTCTCTCTAATAAATATTGCTTGCGAAGCTAGACAACACAAGAGGCAATAATCCTTTTTGATACGAGAGTTAAAAATTGCTTTCAATTACTAGATTTCGTTTTCTGATGGCTGACTAGAATGATTCACTCAATTTCTCTCTTGTCTCTTCGACCAATTGGTGACTTGCCTGTTTTTGAGCTCTCTTTTTATACTTTTTCTGAGAGACCAATTATCTACAGAATTTAGAATTATTACGAATAGTTAGCTTTCAGGAATCTTGGGTAAATATTTTGAGAGTTGCTTAATAAATTTTATTTGTTTTCCCTGGATGAGTTCGCTTACCTTTCTAATCAGTCAAGTCTCAATGCGCTTCTGGTTCCCTTCAGAGCTAGGGTTTCCCATGGGATCGAGCTTCCCATTAGCTCGGACTACTCATTACGGATTAATTAACTTTAATTTATTTGATTATTCGTTATAACTTTCACTGTGAACCACTTATTAAATTTTCATTATAATTCTTGAATTTGTCTTTCAATTTGGCGTTCAACAATTCCCGTTTCCCCATTCCGTATTGAACTTTCGAATATTAGTAAATTTTAATTAATTTTGTACTTATTGTTTGGAGTTTTTTATTGATTTTAACAATATTTGTTATAATTTCCTTTTATATATTATTTTATTTTTCGTTTTAGTATTAACCCCAACAGTATATAGAAGTTGATATATTAATGGCATGAACTACATTTTAATTTAGGGACTTTAAAGCTAATTTCCATGAAAACTTCATTAGATTCATCTTCATGTTTATGTTCATTTGGTGATTTTTTTTAAATTTGGGAAAATTATTTTTTTTGGGACTTTTTAAAATTTTTCGGGTTCTTGAATGTCGATAGAAGGGCCGCCTACCATTTGCTGCCACTCTACACCAAACACCACTGAGATACATTCTTTATAGTGGTGGTTTGCGTGTAGAGCAATTGCTCACTCACCAATTTACTACTGATGAATTTTCAAAGTTGTCAGTAATTTTTTTTACGTATGAATTGCTCATCATGAAATTTATTTTAGCCATTTTAGAAATGGTTTTCAGGTAAGATATTAAATTTAAAGTAAATTTTAAGACTTGAATTTTGATCCATATGGATATGAGATCATTATTCAAGTTCTTAAATATTACTTTTAATCAACAATATAATTATAAATTATTTTTAATTAATTTTCAGGGTTTTTTTAGGAGTTTTATGACATTTATCATGGAATTATTTCGAAAAAATGTGAGTCCGATATATTTTTTAATTATAATTAATTAAATAAATAAATCAATCAATGTATTTTTTTAAAACATTTTGGGAAAAATCGCTGATTAGAATAATTTTTTTAATTTTTGTAATTTTTTTTCTGAGCTCAATATGAGGGGATTCTTAAAGGAAATCAATGGGTAAAAAGATTTTGAACCAAATTCATCTGCTCTTGATATTTTCATTAAAAATATAATTTAAAAAATTTTCAACGATCTTTTTTTTTCTAAAAGTTTTTTAAAATAGAATTATTATAGAAATATATCTCATCGTTACAATTTTACGAATCAAAAGTTTGTATGTGTGTTTTATTATGTGTTGCGTTTGTGTGCATTTTTTAATTTTCCTTCCACTTTTCAGATTTCTATAATATAAGATGTATCTCATTGAGCTATATATGAGAACATCAACGTGAAATCAAAGTAAGTATGTATGTTTCTATAATGTAAGATTATTGATTTTTTTGTTATATTATAGGAAATGATTCTCAGTGGTGTTTGGTGTATTCAATCGGAATGTGTGTAATTTTGATTTACTATGCACATATACACGAGAGCATGCATTTCACATTTAATTGATTGATTTAAACAATCAAATTTTTCTTATAATTTTATTTTTTATTTCATTTTATTGTCACTATAAATTTTAATGGAAATTTTTGTTTTTATCTATTTATTTTCTTTATATTTTTAAATAAATTTTTCCTGTACCTTTTCTTAAATTCTGCACTTTTGGCCATAGCTCTTTCGAATGTACGAACCATAACAACCCTAATAAATTTTATTATGGTTCTTCCTATTTAAATACGACCAATAATCAATCTTATTCTTTTATATTATTAATTATTTATTTTATTTATTAATCTTTTATTTACGGGTTGACAAATTTTTTAAATGCATTATTTCTCTATTAACTGTGTTGATTACAAATTCTTGCATTCCTCAATTTTATTATACGTGTTTCATTTATTGTCAATGTGTTGTGTATTTTACTTTGTATTATTTGATGTATAATCATAGATTTTTATTCGACTTGGTGCGGCTTTTATGCTATGTATTACCTACTCATTTAAACAAGCTCTGAATTTTTGGGTCTAGTCCAACAGTATTAAAAAGAAAGTGATTATTTTAAATAGTTAAACCCTCACGTTGATTAACCAACAAACGTTCTCAACCTTAGGCTAACTGATGATCATTTTGCTCATCTGGTCAGTGTAATTAGCATAATATATGCTCGACTACAGATAAATTTTGTTCCTATTTAACACCAATTATCACCATTGCCTTTTCAAATGTAATTTCAACATAACTTAGATAAAGCTCCGAATACACTAAATCAAAAATATAAGAAGCTCAAAGCTATCTGGACATATTTTATTTTACCACGTGCAAAAAGGCATAACATAAAGTCATAACATAAAGGCATAGCATAAAGGCATAGCATAAAGGCATAAGCATAAAGGCAAAGCATAAAGGCATGGCATTGAGGCATAACAATAAAATATAATTTATGTCTCATTATTTTATATCAATTCAAATAATGTGTATAAATAAATAACAAATGAAAAAATCAACTCAAAATGTATTAAGCTAATACAAATGCTTCTTGTGAAGAGTCAGCTTGGTTGAGCCGTACTTGGTAATGGTCTTCACATGGCCATACCGCCCGTGGGCTTTCTTGTGAATATATTTCTTCAATTTATGAATATGTAATCTTTGATGAAGTTTCCATTTGCCATTTCGACCGTAGTATCTACCAAATCCATAAGAACCCTTTCCATATCCTGCATCATCATCGTGATATTTGTCTTGATTTCCATCTACATTAATTCCGCTATAATCATCTCCTAAATCTTTGTTTCCATATCCCGTGTCTACATTAAGGTTGTCATAAGCTTTCAACAGAATGATGTCCATCATATCCTTTGACTAGCTTTCCACCTCGTATTGGTTCTCCATATTGAACATTATAACGATCAGATCCTTCATTGGCTTTACCAGCGTCAGCTGTAGGTTCGTAATGGGAGTCCTGATTAGGGGCATCATAAGCAATCGGTCCATCACCAATTGTGCCATAGGAAATAGATCCACAACTTTCATAAAAAGCTAAGATTAAAACAAAATATTTTAACCAATCCATTACTGAATAAATGTTCCGACTCATTGGCACTATTTATATCGAGGGAGCCCATTAAATATTTCCCGTAGATCTTTCAAAGTCACGCTTTTCTCATTAAATGGTGAAATTTATGATTTTTGGAATTAAAAATTACTCAAATAATACAAATAATGATTTAGCTAATTATTATTATTATTATTATTATTATTATTATTATTATTATTATTATTATTATTATTATTATTATTATTATTATTATTATTATATTATTATTATATTTATATATTCATTTTATGTAATAATGGAAGCTGTAATATAAATTGAAGAATGATGGTAAAGCGAGTTAAAGTTGGCGAGATTGGTTTCAATGGCTAAATCCAATATATTTCTGATCCGTCAATGATCAAGTGAGTGCAAATTAGTGCTAGTGCACCGTGTTTGCCATTTGAAAACAAATAAACGGACACTATGTGCTTTTAACGATGTGAAAGTAATAAAAATGTGACAGCATCAGTCGAATTTGAATATTGTTTTCATAGATGATTGCTATTTTATAGAAATGTCGCTTATCGTTACTCTGCAATGTTTGAATGGAGTAAAAAATGGTCAAGAAGGATTTATGAAAGTCATTTTCAGAGGTAATTTCTTTATTTGTAAATTAATTTATTGTCATTGTAATAATGAAATTTCAAAGGTAAATTTTAGATTTAAAAATTGTCATTTTCTTTAATATGCCACGTCAATGGTATAAATAATGTATTTAAGGAGCATTGGCAGTGATGGGTATAGGTCCGGTATCCGTTAAAACTAGATATATAATATACATCATTGTTGAAATATATTTATTGAAAAAGTCGGTGCTGAAAATTCATGTCCTCTGTATGTGGCATTGCACTCATAACATTTGCATTTATAACCAACATCTGGACACGATGAAAGTAGAATTTGAAATCCACTAATAAACAAGTACAAACAACACGAATCAGAGACAATTTTAAAATATCGATTACACAACTCTTAACGAAACATTATTATTATTATTATTATTATTATTATTATTATTATTATTATTATTATTATTATTATTAATATTATTATTATTAATATTATTATTATTATTATTATTATTATTATTATTAATATTAATATTATTATTATTAATATTATTAATATTATTTTTAATATTACTAATTAATTAATAATTAATAATAAATATATGTTCATGTAATTAATATTTATAACTTTCTGATCAATCATATATAATAATAATTATTATTTCTTGTATATTATGCAAAAAATATTTGGAATTTATATTATTAATATTGAGTAGGGTTTCTCGTGTATAAGTAGGACATTTGCATTTAATATTATTAATATTTATTTAATTAATATTATTTTATCAATTAATTTCACGCATAAATTATTTATAATAATAGTTATGAAGAATTATTATTATCAAAATGATTGCAGTGAAAGTATATATTGAATAGAAAAAGGAAAAGATTTATTGTGTTAATTTCAACAAATAATTATATTGCTTTTCCCATTCAATTGTGATAATTTTATTATCTAGGATCCTTCCCAAGAGGAATAACGTAACTAAAAATGAAACAATTTTTAAATATTTCAGATCTAATTTTTTTATTAAAATAAACAAAACTAACTTTAAAATAAAAACCAAAAAGGAAAAAATAAATCAATATAAATCATTTTTGTATGCTGAAAATTTATATAGAAAATATATTTGGTAAATTTTTTTAAAATAGGAAGAAATTTGGTTACGTAACATATTATAAAACAATTTCCCTCCCCATCGGAACAAATTTCCACACCCCCTTCCCCCTACGCCATTACGTAATTTGTGAACAGACCCTAAATTATATATAAAAATAAATGAATAAATACTATTAATTTAAAAATTTAATTAATTAATGAAATGCTAACATTATTAAATGCAAATGTGCTAAATAAAAATGATCAGTTGAATTTATATTTATTGCAAAGCTTGACTATGAATCAATAAATATATCGATGTTTTTGATATTTACGAATTTTCGGCACTGCCTTTCATCCTTTTATGATAAAAATCATTTGAAATTATGTCAATTGAAAATGAAAAGAAATAAGAGCTGAAAATCAAAACAAGTTCATATAATACATGATCAGATAAAATATGTTGACAGAAAAATAAATAGATTCAAATTAGTAAAGGAGACGCAGTAAGAGTAAAAATGAACCAGGAAACGAATTTGTGCCTTCATGCATCTGTTCCAATAAATATCGTACCGAGACTCAGTTTATAGAACTCCCCTTATTTGTTGATTAAATGCTGATTTTATATTATAGATTTCTTAAATTCTTGATCCAACATTTTCCCCCAATATTTTTGTTTATGTAAGATAAAAATAGCAAATTATATTTATAAGGTTATGATTGATAGAACGGGGGGGGGTCAATTTAGTAAAAAATGGATATTTGTTTATTGCATATGTTTGCATCCATATGAAGTTATTCCATTAATAGTTGCCCATCTTGAATTATCTGATGATACTCACATTATTGCCGACTAAACTTTTAATAATAATAATAATAAATAATAATATATAATAATAATAATAATAATAATAATAATAATGATAATAGTAATAATAATAATAATAATAATAATATAATAATAATAATAATCAATAATGTAATACAGTGCAGCACAATGGCGTCGATTTATTTCGGAATTTTTGTTTAATTTTTTATGAAATTGAATTTTTTGTTTGAATTGCCGAATTTAAACACGCTCAGCACTTCAAATAAATTTTTATATGACTAATACTTTCAATGCACTCAATACAATAAATAATAATACAAATAATAATAATAATAATACAATTAATGATAATAATAATTAATTTTATAATAATAATAATAATAATAATAATAATAATAATAATAATAATAATAATAATAATAATAATAATAATAATAATAATAATAATAATAATAATAATAATAATAATAATAATAATAATAATAATAATAATAATAGCACTTTATAATTGCCTATAATGTTATCAATATATAATTATATAAAAATTGTAAAAATAATAAAATTTGTAATTAAAGTCCTGTTTCAGATCATCAATTCAGAACTCCGAATTTCAAAACGAAACTGAAAACAACTCTTGGAAGTCGATTTGTCTGGCCAATTGCGAGGAAACTTGATAAGGTAGATTCCCTGTTGATAAAGTTTGTCTTGCTCAATAAATTCGGACCTGACAAGTAAATTATTTATTTATTATTAATCAAATATTTCAAAATTAAAACCATTTTAACTCTTCTATAATTATTCCTCCATAACGCCCATCTCCCTTGTAAAATGCTTTTCCACCATTGAACTGAACAACTGTTGACATTTTCAGCATTGGAAACAATTTTATTAAAGAATTATTGAAATTATCATTCAAAACAATGAGTAAATATAAAATTCAAAATAATTTTATTTACTAACCCTAATAAAACGCATATTTTCAGTGCACTATATATATATATCTCAAAATTGACATATAATCCCTTAAAATTTTACCCTTAATTGTTGACGAATTTCTATAGGTTAGGTCATATCACCAATAGAAAACGATCGAATTACTCAGGATTTTAATAAATGTTTAGTTTTAATATGAGAATAGGTTTTCTCAAGTATAGTTTTATATTTTTTTAATGTGTATATAAAATTTGGATGAAAAAAGGCAATGATGTTTTGAGTGTGAATAAATAATGATTTCATTTTGTAGAATTTTAAATTCTATCTAAATATTGTTTGAGTTGACAATTATTCACATTTACCACTCATTATTTTCAAAAATTATGAAACTTCATTTATTATAACTAAAAATCTTAATTTTTTAAAATAGATTAAAATTAAACTTACAAAGTTTTTAAATTGTTTTTTAAAATAATATTTAAAAATCATAAGTTTTATTAAATTTAAGAATTCTAAATTAACATGTTATTCGAATTAATTATGAATTAGTTGCAGAAATAAGTAGGTTTTAGTAGTGCATTAACATATTATCAATTTATAGAATATTGAGAAACACAGTTGAGAAATGAAAAAACTTTAAAAATAATATATTTACCAATAAGATTTATTATTTTCAATAATAATTTATTTTTAAGTTCATAAAACCGAGAGAAATTTTATTTAATAATATTTACTGTGACAAACAGAAATTCGAATTGATATAAATATTTAATATCCTGATATAAAATCTCACATACCCCGAATAAAAACACTATAATAAAAATATGAACAGTTTTGCGTACAGTGCTAACACATATAGTTAACTAGTCATCGGTATGTTATTACTTTGCTGCAATATTTTCATAATCTTGTTACAATTTGCTTAAATATTTTACAACTGTTGAAATATTTCCAAAATATTTTATTACTTCAGTTGCAATTTGATGAAAAATGTTAATACTTTGTGAATTTAATGAAATGTTTCATAATTTTGTGGTAATTTTGTGTAAATTATTTATTAAATTGATGCCATTAACCGAAATAATTTCCCACTTTATTGCAACTTAATGAATACTTTATAACATTATTGTAATTTATTGAAAGATTTCGTTATGTTGTTTTGATTTATTGTAATATTTTTCTAATCATTAACTGAAATAATTTATTATTTTACAATAATTAGTGATTGAATATAGTTTAAAATACTGTAATAGAAGATTATTTAATGATGTAATGAATTTTACAGTTTTGATATTACTCATATGCAATGAGGATGCAATATCAATGCATGATTTTGATTGGTATGTGCTTAACCTTTATGACTTGTATGTATTGAATAATAATATTAATATGTGCATGGTTTAATATATGTATACACATGTGAGTGGGCTTATTGTAATATGTATTAACATCTATTACACTAAGGTCTGTGTGTTACTTGTTGATTCTAAATCTGGATGTGGAGTGCACATGGATCTGGACCCCACATAACTATCTACTCCAAATGACCTTCTTAAGCGATTCGGGGAAAAGGTCTTTAGTCATATCTTGAAATCTTGTGAGAATGTAAGTAGTAAAAGAATTTAAACCTATTATAGAATGAGTGTATAAAATATACATAGTCAAAGTTGTTTACTAGTAAAGTCTTACAGTCGTTTTACCAAAAGTCACGAAACTGGAGTCATTTTAATATAGAATATTGCTAATAATAAGATAAACCCCAACATATCGTATAATCATACATATTTTCTAATGTTTTCTATTCTTAGGTTTGTAGTAATCACCATCATTTTGTCAACTCTGATGGTCCAGCAATCTATTAATTTGGAAGAAAACTTTATCGACGACCAAATGAGGATAACCGATGTAAGATTTGGTATTTTACTTGCATAAATATGAAGGATTTATAAAAACCTTACGTAATGTTTAAATTTGAAGTTTGTTTTTATTGAACAAAAAAAGCCATAACAAAGGGATACTTAAAAATTTAGGGGGGGTTACAACAATCACCATTAGGATAATGCAAAGACACAATGATTAGAAACTGTAAAGGTTTCCCAATCACATTTTTACATTCAGTTGACAAGATAGTCAAACTAGCTATTCCATGATTGGGTTGCTTGTATGTTTGTATGCTTGTATTGGGATGTATGCTCTTTAGCTCACAAAGGAGTTACTCATCCCTTAAGCGATGACTCATATATTAATTTCATATTCCTTTATATATCACTGCAAAACTGAAAGAAAATTGATAATTGCAAGAAAGAGATAGCAGAAACAAATCAATTTATTGTAAATTAATTATTCATTGTATGATCAGTTCAATATTTGGTGGTATACAACAAATGTTTTTGTATCTTCTGCATCGGTAGCAATGTATAATTCACTGTCAAACTCATGTCCAGCAATTGACATGGCAACTTTATCAAGCATGACTTGGAAAGAAATAGTAAAATTAGAAAATAAAATCTGATATTCAATGCATTTCCAATGGCAAACTGGTTTAGAGCTTATTTGACTCTTATCAAGATCATGTAGGAGAAGCACTGACAGCCACCACGAGAATTTGGTTGGACCTACAGCGACAAATTGAGTTCGAAAACATTTGATTTTATTCATTGTGGAATTTATTTTAAAAATATTTCATTTTATATTTTTCAATATTATTATCACTAGATCTCCTTAAACTTCGATATTGAATATATCTCGCCAGCCGCAGGGAACGAGAATCTCGGCAAATCAGCTTTTAATGTCCCATCTTATAACTTGATGAAACTCGAGCGACATGAAGGACATATTCGTTTACCATCCGATACTTCGAGGTTAATATTGATACAATAATAATAATAATAATAATAATAATAATAATAATAATAATAATAATAATAATAATAATAATAATAATAATTATTATTATTATTATTATTATTATTATGATAAAAATAATTTTATTCAGTGTCGAAAGTGATTCAGACAATTATGATAATGAACCTTCCGATAATATAGATGGCAAAGATGGTGACAACATTTCTGAACTCTCCCTTCTTCCTCAGAGGTAATCCTTTGTGAAACCTCAAATTAAACCTTGAGACATTTTCAGGGATTTCAAGCTACCAAAGCACATTGATCCATTGTCATTAAAGATTAAAGACTTTCAGGTCATTTCTTAGATTCACATTTCAAGACATGATAAAGATATTGCAGATTTCCGTAACAATTTACGAAGCTCGCGGATTGAGTGGGAAAAATATCAATCCGTTATTTGAAGTTTATTGCGGGAAGCAGAAGCAATGCACAGAGTTGAAGATGCAAACGAATACACCATTTTATAATGAGTATTTCTCATTTGACTTTCGAATGTCGAGACTGGAGTTAATGGAGCAAATCATCAGGATAAAGGTTACCTTTTGATTTCATAGGTTTATTAACAGCAACAAATTTCCCGACAGGCCTTGAGTAAGAAGTCTCACATCGTCACGAGGCACATTTTCCCAGGAAAGGTTATAGGAGAATTTTCCATTGATGCGAAAACAGTTTACAGCAATGAAAGTAATTCTTTAGTATTTGATGAATAACAGTTTTGTCAAGAATATTGCGGGGGATTAGAAGGTTAACTGAATTCTGCAAGTCTTCAATAACTAACATTTTGGAATATGAAATTGGCGCTTGCCGTCTATATGATGGCGCCAAATCTACAACTTGACAAGAATATTAAATGATGTAGAGTACTCAATTTATATAATATTTTGACAAATTGATAAAAACTTTAATACAGTGCAATACAGTGCGATACAGTGCAATACAATACAATAAAGTGCAATACAATACAATACAGTGCAATACAATACAATATAGTGCAATACAATACATAAATTGCAATACAGTGTAATACAATACAATACAGTGCAATACAATAAAATACAGTGCAATATAATACAATACAGTGCAATACAATACAATATAGTGCAATACAATACAATACAGTGCAATATAATACAATACAGTGCAATACAATACATAAAGTGCAATACAGTGTAATACAATACAATACAGTGCAATACAATACAATACAGTGCAATATAATACAATATAGTGCAATACAATAAAAAAAAAAAAAAAAAAAAAAAAAAAAAAAAAAATCAAATTTTATTTTAAACAAATATCGGGCCACTTGGCCAAGAAGGGGAGATCGATTCTCACCCTTATGTATTCTGCTGCTTTTAGTTCAATAGGCTGTGGATGTTGGAGTGCAATACTCCTTCATCTAACGTGTTTTCTTTCTGGAGACTTCAGTCTGGCTTATGGTCTGGGTTCCATTCTGAGGCTCCTGGTATTGGCTCATTCAGCGTTTAAAGGTATGCTATAATCATGGCTAATCGTAGATTTGATCAGCCATGTCACGTATAGATAAGAGATAGACTGATTGTAGATAAGGTAATGCTTTGGTGTACATATATGTATAGATACAGATATAGGTTTTCTAAGGTCTCGGTGTGATGGTAGAATATATTTGGAGGTTTGAATTGGTTTTGATAGGTGGAGGTGATCAATTTTATAAGATTATTGATGTTGGTGTAGATTTCATTGTTTGGATTGATTGTATTAGTTGGAGTAAAAGGATCAGTTTGAGTAACTGGATCAGTTGAGGAAAATGGAGCAGTTAGAACAGTTGGAGCAGTTGGAGCAGCTGGAGCAGTTGGAGCAGTTGGAGCAGCTGGAGCAGCTGGAGCGGCTGGAGCAGTTAGAGCAGCTGGAGCAGCTGGAGCGGCTGGAGCAGTTGGAGATCGTGTGGTGAATTCGGTTGTGATAGATTCTCTTAAGGAAATGTAAATGTTGGAGCAGAAAGGCTCCCCCGCGTGGATTATAGCGCAATAATAGCTACTTATTATAGTATACATTAAAAGGAGTTGAAGGTTTGGGTGATATAGTAGTTGTAGCATAGTAGTATAATAGTGGCAATAATAGTATTAATAGTATAGTAATAATTATTATATTATTGATATAAACAACTAAAAAGACCACCAAATAGGCAGAACCCCTACAAAGGTTCCTACATTAACCCATTTGGTGATTGACACATAGTACCGTAATTATATATAATGATATGTATAATAATAATAGTAATAATAACGATAAAAATAGTAATAAGTAATAATGATAACATCATAGTAGGAATAATAATAGAAATATCGTTAACAAGTAGTAGTGGGAGTAATAAGAGAGGTGATAATATGACAAGGGGAAGTTAAGATATTTCATGATGATAATGGTGAAAATGAGATAACGTAAAAGTAATAATAGTAATAATCCCAATAACATCAATAATAATATTAATAACAATAATAATAATAATAATAATAATAATAATAATAATAATAATAATAATAATAATAATAATAATAGTAATAATAATAATAATAGTAATAAAAATAATAATAAAAATAATAGTAATAATAATAATAATAATGATAAAAATAATAATAATAATAATAATAATAATAATAATAAAAATAATAATAATAATGTTAATAATAATAATAATAATAATAATAATAATAATAATAATAATAATAATATTAATAATAATAATAATAATAATAAAAATAATAATAGTAATAATAATAATAAGATAATAGTATCATTAATAAGGATAATTATTAATAATACCGATAGTAATAAGAATAACATTAATGTCATTAGCACAAATAATCCTATTAAAAGCAATGAACAAACAATAATAAACCCACAAAATAAAGACAGTAGTACCAAAAATGGTCATAATAGTAGCAAGAGATAGTGTTGATAAACAGCATATTATTATAGTATTTGAATTTTGAGTTTTATGAGTTTTGGGATAGGAAAATCACAAGTTGATATGAGAAATAAGTTATAGGTTCAACAATTTTATTGTAGTTTTATTTCTATAGGTATATATTAAATTATCATTAGTTTATTTTTTTTAATAGTAAGTTACTATAATAATGGATGTACAAATGTTAACGCCCAAGGAGGATTTACTATGATTAATATTAATCTATTATTGAGTATAATGTTTCGGAGGGTAGTTTAATATATGTATAATACAGCCATAATGAACATATAAATAGTGAGCAATGCTTTGAGTACAACTATATATAAATAATAATATCAGTCTTTGAGTGTGTGTTCTCTTAGGATATGGTAGCTACTTATGACAGCCGCCGTGCAGGCTTTTCGAGCTAGACCTAGTAATTTCTTGTTTCGTGAGGCCAATTTTTTTAAGTACCTGATTATTATTGATATCCCAGGATCCTAGAGTACCGATTACTAGGGCTGAGATAGTGGTTTTGGTTTGTAGGATTTCTCGATATCAATGGCCAGGTTGGCGTATTTAATATAGTTATTTTTAACGGCGGTTTTAAAGTTTTCTTTTTGTTCGTAGGGGACTTTTATGTCGAGAAGATGAATGTTCTTATTTCTGGAGGATTTTATGAGAAGATCAGGTTTAAGGGTAGAGTTTACACCCTGAGGTGAGATTTCAATGTCTAGAAGAAAATTATAATTAGAAAGGCATTCACATACCGCTTCAAGGACACGAGAGTGCTTATTTCTGCGCGCGTTAATTTTCGCAGGGCAATGGTTGAATATGTGGGCCTGGGTTTCAGGGTGTGAGTTGCATTGCCTACATAGGATAGATTTTTTGCTTTTAAGTCGATGAGGTGTGAAATTAACTTCAGCAGGTTGTTGCGAGCCCTAATAAGGAAGAAGTATTGGGCGTCACTAAGTGTATCAGATTTGAGGAGGAAGTCAGCAGTGCTGCTATCAGTGATGGATTTGGCAATATGGCCCTGGTGTGTTAGGATCGTCCATTTTTCTGCATGTATAAAGCCGATGATGCAGTGCAGTTCAGAGGAGATGTTTTTCATGTTTTGTTCATTGAAGTAGTTAATTCTATCTTTATATTTGATTTCCAGTTGGTATAAGTCTTCCAGAAGCACGATTTTAGCGTGTATGCCATATTTCCTACGAAGCAGATCAACAGATTTTTTGAATTTCGAGAAGATAGAATGAGTTGGGAACGATTTAGAGATGTTGCCATTAATCCAAGATATTGCGGCTTCAAGGTTACCCTGGCCACGTGCTAAAGCAAGTTCTGAGAGGACAAGATTACGAAAGGTGAGATCCGATGAGTTTAGAGCACGGGAGAGGTGTACTATGCTTTGTATGATATATTCGTCTATTGCAGCGGTAAGTCCGAGACCGCCCATTTTTATAGATGCGTATAGAAGTTGTTGTTAAATTGCAATAGTTTATCCCCTAGGGAGGTTTTTATCATTTTTCTTATCTTATTGTCAAACCTTTTTGGGGGACACGATCTTTTATGATGGTATCTTTATGGGAGTCTAGTATTTTATGGAGAATTTCACAATTACGGAAGGGAAAGATCAACCGAGAGTGTATGAATATCTTGAAGGCATTAATCTTTTGAGATGGGTGAAGATGTGAGTTTAGGATTTTTTCGGTATCGTTAATAGCGAGTTCGAGTCTTTCATCAATATTGTGCCTTTTCTTGTAAGCAAAGTCTACTCCTAGATATCTGTAGAAGTTCGAGTCATCTACTTTTGGGATAGTCTCATTATATAGTTTGATTGGTTGGTGGTTATTACTGTCATTTAAGTGGAAATAACCAGATTTCGAGGGTTTAAATTTTAGATTGGCAAGTGAGGCGAGACGAATAGTTTCAAGGAGAGCGGAGGTGATTGATGCGTAAGAGTCAGAGATCAATACGATGTCATCCGCGTATGCTAAGATACCAATATTCATATCACCAAACATGAAGGGGTGAGAGAAAAGGATGTTTTTAATAATATAGTCAATAGAGAGGCAGAAAAGAGTCATGGAAAGTGGGCATCCTTGTTTCACTCCTTTCAGGGATGGGAACTGAGGGCGATTTTTCACCTTCGCAGTCAAAGATGGTCTTAACATTATCATACATATTGTTTATCAGCCGAATGGTGTTAGAGTGTAAACCTATTTTAGAGAGAGTATGCCAGATGAGGTCATGTGGTAGAGAGCCGAAAAGCATCAGTGATATCAAGCCAGATAATATGAAGGTCAGATTTTTTTCGTATGGAGGCGTCTTTAATGAGTTGAAGGATAAGATTGTGTTCAGCGCATCCATCGGGAGTGCCGATTGCTTCTGGTTTTAGAGATAAGGTTACCCTCTTTGATCCAACCAAGTAGTCTGTTATTAAGAAGTGAGGAGAAAACGCGGTATGCTGTATTCAATACAATACATAAAGTGCAATACAGTGTAATACAATACAATACAGTGCAATACAATACAGTGCAATACAATACAATACAGTGCAATACAATACATAAAGTGCAATAAAGTGCAATACAATACAATACAGTGCAATACAATACAATACAGTGCAATATAATACAATACAGTGCAATACAATACAATATAGTGCAATACAATACAATACAGTGCAATACAATACATAAAGTGCAATACAGTGTAATACAATACAATACAGTGCAATACAATACAGTGCAATACAATACAATACAGTGCAATGCAATACATAAAGTGCAATAAAGTACAATACACTGCAATACACTGTAGTAGATCGCTATCAATTTCTTTCGGAATTTTGTTTATTCTCAATACGTAATTGAATTATTTGTATGATAATTTTACAATTTTTTGTTTGAATTGTCAAATGTAAACACGCTGAGAACACCTGATTATTTTTTATATGACTAATACTCAACACAATCAATAATAATAATAATAATAATAATAATAATAATAATAATAATAATAATAATAATAATAATAATAATAATAATAATAATAATAATAATAATAATAATAAAACAATAAAATGATAATTTAAGCCTTGTCAAGGACTATCGTATAGTCGAAATTCTTTCATTAAATACATTATTTGCAGCAAAAGGCTTAATTATCATTTTATTGTTTTAAATAATAAATGCTGCTACCAAGCAATCATCATTTAATAATAATAATAATAATATAATAATAATAATAATAATATAATAATAATAATAATAATAATAATAATAATAATAATAATAATAATAATAATAATAATAATAATATAATAATAATAATAATAATAATAATAATAATAATAATAATAATAATAATAATAATAATAATAATAATA
>CAUHTR010002532.1:0-57165 GCA_959609185.1 Schmidtea polychroa | reverse complement strand
ACATGAAATGCAATCAGCCCCTTCTACATCATCTTTAGAAAGAGGCTATGAACTTCCAGATGGACAAACTATAACTATTTGAAATGAAAGTTTCAGATGTCCAGGAGCTTTGTTCCAGCCATCATTCTTAGGAATTGAAACTGCTGATATTCATGAGACAACTTATAACAACATAATGAAATGCGATGTGAATATTCGAAAAGATTTATATAGCAATACAGTGTTGTCAAGAGGATCAATAATGTTACCTGGAATTGCTAATCGTATGCTTAAAGAAATATCAACTTTGGTTCCATCGTCAATGAGAATTAAACAGTGCACAATAACTTTTATATTATTTTGATCTATAATCTTACAAATATTAATACAAAATTATTGAATTAAAATAAATCAAAGGTGAGACCAAAAGTAAATATGAAAATTTAGATTTCTTTGATCTTCATTGCAGTGCTTCTGACTTACACATTAATAAAAATATCAACTTAATAATTAACTTAAGATATATTATTAAAGTAATTAATTTAAAATTATTGTTTAAATATTCTGTTCATTCAAAAAAACAATATAAAACAATTCATGCATCATTCGACATCCCCATCGTTAACTCTCATCAAAATCAATAAAAAATATGCGAAGCATTCAAGAAGCTAAGACCTTTGTTTACTTAGCTGTGATGTCTCTGTTGGTGAGCTTGATCATCGACACCTTCTATTCAACCAAAGAAATTTTCCTTAGAATACTAATTCACGATTCTAGTGATTATCATTATAAAGTTCGTTACGAGAGTCGGGCTGACCCATCCGTCTTCGATTGCCAAAAGGAGTTAATGAACAAAGTTATTCCAGATAAAGATTCCAATACTTTCACATCGTATGATACTAGAGTCTACATGCCAAAATGCGAGTTCATCAACAATCTCAGTACAATCGCCAGATCAAGTGCCCATGCTTTCGTGGAAACATTGACTGCTGGAGCAAGCATTTCTATGATTGCTTTCAATGTATTTTCAATAAAAACTTTATGCAATTTAGTTTCGTGTCTCCCCTTTCATTTTTTAGAGTACAATCAATTTTTTTTGTGTTAAATATAAAACTAAATAATGTTTGATAGTCTAAAAAAGAAAAATTTGAAACAACTAAAATTGTAATGCGCTTATACATTTAATGTCACAACATGTAACTGCTCTTTTAAATGTTAAGGTAAATCTACCATATATTAAAGAGTGAAATATATTCGTTTTTTTCATGGGTGTTAACAATTATAATTTTTTCGGGTGTTTACTTACTTATGACAATGCACCGAATATATTGTTTTATGGGTGAAATTTTTTAATGAAATTTTGTTTAAATCATAATTTTAAAAGATTTAAAAGATAATTTAAAAGATAATTTTTGAATAATTTGTAGCAAATTTGCTAATAACTGGAATTATTAATTGTCGAACCCATATACGTCTCTACCTATATACGTAACCGTAAAAATAAAAATGTAATTAAGAACTATGGATTGATTTTTTATTTATTTGAAGTTTTAAAATATAAAATTAGTTTAAAAAAAATTCCCCAATGAAAGTCATAATTACCATCGAACAAAAAGAAAAAAATAATTGATGAAGACTGAGAAATACAATTGACCGAAACAAAAAGTTCAATATTAACTGTAAATTATCAATATCGCGAAAGATATATTTTACGAATGCAGCAAGGCGCAGATGTGCATTATCACAGCATTGATTTTACTCCGGGTGATTCTGTTTTACTTCAATAAGACTTTGACATGAATTCACAAATACGAAGAAAGATGGAAGATTTTTGTGTTGAAGGAACATGGATTATAGTTGAAAGAGTTGGATCTGATAACTTTAAAATTAAAAAAAAGTGGCAATCAATTAAAACGACTGTTGTAAAGACTTAAAAAAATAAAACTTTGAATTGAATTCTTTTAATTCAGTAAAACTTGTTTTAAAAACTCATAATTTCTAATTTACTCTGTTTTTATGTATTTTATTTTAGTTTAGTATATGGGTTCGACATTAATTTTTTTAATGTGCCATATGGATGCAAGATATGAAACTTTTTTTATTGAATAATTTTGTTTTAATATTAATGCATATTTTTATTTTTTTTATATATTGAACGTTAAATACATTTTATATATTTTTTATACAAAATTCAGATTTTTTAATATTTATTTTCAACTATTCATCAATATTTTGTCTTATATATAAAGCAAAGTATTGTTTGATAGTGTATAAAAGAAAAGAAATTGTAAAATGATCAAATATCTTTTATGAATATCAATATTAAACAATTTGCAGTGACTCGAGTAGTTTTACTGACATCATGTTCAAACTTGGATTATTTGATTTAATCATGTTGTTTAAAGATGATATGGATAGGGTTTTTAAAAAACAGTTGTTTTTCATGTTTAATGAAGGTTTAATAACGGCGACTATTTATAGTTGAAAAAATAAGCAGTTTATTTTTTTTAAAAAAAATTAAAGTTAAGAAGTCAATATATATTTTACTCTTTATAGTAATATTTCAAAAATACAAACGCTGATAATGACTTATCTGGAAGGCGTGATCTTATTTTTGTACAGAAGTTGGCACATATTCAACGTCCATATATATTGATTACTTTAATAATTTTGATAAAACCATTAGTTATAGAAATAAAATTGTAAAAAAAGGAAACCTCTGTAATTAAATTTTTTAATATGAAAATGTTTATTTTTTTTAGTATCAAATTTTATATAAAAATTTATTTTATAATTTAGAGTTATTAGTAATTTTTATATTTATTTCCATTGATTCAGTACGCATACATTTTTCTCCCATTATTTATTTGTGATTAATGCATCCAAAATTTGATGTGTGTTGGGTAACTTTGATCGGTGATGATCTATAAATTCACACTCACGTCTTTGACTCCAAGCGTGTTTTATCAATTCACAAATTAGCAATTCTCGAACAAGATAAACCTTCCTTTAATCACAATAGCTTGTACAAGTTGTAAATGCAGTCAATTAATTCTAGTATAGAAAATTATCCAGAGCTTATTACGTCACTATGTGAAGAATAGCTCTCTGTGTACAATGTTCCCAATAACAATATTAATCACTAATCGTCGATCGATTTAATCACAGGATACATTGCTTGATTGCTCTATTACTTACACCACAATTGTTCACTTCCTTTTCACTCTTATATTAGGTTTTTAAAGCTCGTTGCACTTTCACTCAAATATCTCTTATTAGCTACTTTAAGTTCAAACCAAATTCAAATTTCTCCTCGACTTCTGAACTCTTTTATTTACCTTTCTAACTCTCTTTTTTACTCTCCTTATTCTCACTAACTCTGGTTTCTGTATCTTTCCCTTTTATAGTTTGTTACATTTGCGGTACTTGAGATAATTTTGTTTTTATATTTTTCTCCTTCCCGCATTTCCAACTGTCCCTACCTTATCTCTGACAGATGTCGAGATATGCCTTGCTTTTTCCTTTTTTTTATTAGGCCGACTATTTTTAAACTTTCGATATCTGTGACAAGCTGTCAAGATATAAATTTTCTCCTGTTTTGTTTTTGGAATTTGAAATTCCTTTTTCCCTTTTTTATACTTGCTAATTAATGATGACCTTTGTTTTAATTTCTTGTTTGCTTTCTTTTGTTTGATTTATCTTCCTCATCTCTTGCTTCTTTTTTCTTCCGTCTTCTTCTCCACGTTCCTATAGATCGTCCCGTTTGTCATGACGATTTTTCCCAAGATAATATTATATTATTTTTTCAGATTATTTATTATTCAGATATCCTCAACAAGTGTAAAATTAATTAGAAACAAATTTATTATTAATAGTCAAAATTTATTATTTTAATTAATTAATTTGGTTGAATAAATTTAATGTGCATGATTTATCATTTTATAAATATTTTTTGGCGAGAAAATTTTTAATTGTAATAATGTTGCTTCTTTTATATAACAATGTATGAAAATTATCATTTTTTACGCCTGTATTCTTTTATATATATATATTTATTTCAAATTTAATTTATCTATGCATACTTTACAAAAAATACAACAAAAATATATTATTTGAACTAGCAAGGTAACTGAAGATATACAATAAAATTAGGTATAAAAAGATTAATAATAAAATATTCGTTTAATTCAAAATGTAATGAAAATATAATTTGTGTTGATTGCTCGAAAGAGAGTGGATTAATAATAATTTTATTCGATTTAAAAATTAGTCATATTTTAATAATGGTCTTCAAAAATTCAATTTGTAATTAAAAAATTTACGATTTCCAATATTTAGACTTCGCTTCACTTTTTCCATGTACTCTTCTATTCACTTTCAATAATTTGATTCTTAACCTGTTATTCATCTTTTATATCTCTAACTTATCGTACAGATGTTATTTAGAAATATTATTTATTCATTGATTTTCTGTAAATTCAGATTGTGATGCCTTCCACACTTAATCATACACTTTTTGCATAATTGTTCCCATCATAATCTTCCTTGCTATCAATTATATTCTTGATCACATTTTACAATACCAAATAAAATAAAATGGTCGTTTTTATTTAATCATCGATTATTTTAATGCGGTCGCCATTTTATTTCAGTTTTGTTGTTTACAATGAATTTCGTAATTTTTCAAGTTAATCAATCTAAAATGTTTTGTATATTTTTAAAAAAACTATTTTGAATTTTCATTATTTTTTCAGTGATTGTAAAGTGAAAATATGGAAAAGAAACCTCCCAGATGATTTGTAACTGAATATTGTAAAAATGCAAGAAAATATAACATCAATTTACTTTCTGGATTATTCTAGATTTTTAAGTTATTTGTGGTCAATAGAGAAAACATCAATTTTAAGATTAATAAATATTCACGTACTTGTATTGAATAATCATAGATACATTTTCCGTTGTCACTTATATTTTGTAAACCATTCAATAAATCTAATCTTTAATAGTTTGATTTGTGTAAATCTTTCATATTTGCTATTTGCCCATTTTTATGCG
This sequence comes from Schmidtea polychroa, assembly GCA_959609185.1. Taxonomy (NCBI): domain Eukaryota; kingdom Metazoa; phylum Platyhelminthes; order Tricladida; family Dugesiidae; genus Schmidtea; species Schmidtea polychroa. Next base: position 52,131 of record CAUHTR010002532.1, on the reverse strand, counting down.
TGATGTTCTTAATATTTCAGCAAGAATGAAATGATCAATTTGGTTTCTAGAAATCGGGATACACAAAAATCCGGACATGGCTAGCAACGGGTTACATTGAATGTAACAGTTTTTTTGAGAACCTGATTGGATTTTAAAATGTTAACTTAGTAAAGAATAACAAAATAATTTATTTTATTATACTTAATTTTAATCTCGATTAATTCTACATCAAGAAATAATAAACACTTAATGTGATATAAGTAAGTAGAAGTGTGCTTCATTAAAGTGAGGAAATTATTCATTACTTTATGATAGATTAATAATGAAATTCAAATGGGTGAAAACAAAATTATTCATTAATGGATTATGTGAGGTAAATACTGAGAAGTGGATAGATAAGATGAAGGTGGATAAGAATAGATATATATTAATTGCAATTAATAAAAATAATCATTTTAATAAAAATATTTTTAAAAGAAATATTTGTGGGGAGGATGTAAATGAAAATAATTAGTGGAAAATATAAAACTACGTACTGTTAGATTATTACATTTGAATCCCACCTCGAAACAGCGAGTTTTGTGATCGATCATAGTTATTATATATAAAAATCGTCCTTTAAAGAAACGCTAGCAAATTTCTGATAAAATTAATTGATTTTAGGCCCATTCAACTAAGAAAATTCAATGTTTGTAGATGAATCTACTTGGGTAATTAGAATTCAATGTTTAACTTAACATCATTATAAAAAGTTTAATGAAATAAAATAACAATAGTTATATTAGGTTTTATTATATAAAGAACATAAAAAGGAACAATTTTAGGTCCATTTAACTAAGACAATACAACTTAAAAATATTAGAACTGTAATTACTTAGAGATGAAATTCAAAAATTATTTATTCAAAAAATTTGCCAGTTGTTCATTAGAATATTCAAACCATTTTGATTTTGACAATTTTGGCTATTTTCTTAAACATTTCTGAATTGATATAAATATATATATATATATATTAATCGTTTTAATTTATAGTATCTACAATCACATAATTTCCAAAAATTATTTGTAATTGAAAAAAATTTAAAATATATTTAAATGATATTTTAATAAATTTCAGTTTTCTAATATATGTTATTTATGACCTGACATTCATAGCAAATACAAAATTTTATTTTTAAAAGTATTATTATTATAAAAATATTATTTTTTTAAAAAACTTTATAAAAATGTAAATTTAATAAAAAATGTATGTGCTTTGCAATATCATACACTAGAAAAACAAATTAGAACGTAATTGTGTGTAAGAAATTATTTATCGTTACTCCTAATGAAGTGCAGGTAAATTGTCATTAAAAAACAAAATGGCTTGCAAACTCTTGCTAATCAAATTCCAGAAATATAATATCTTTTAAAATTTTATACAATGTGAAATTTGAAAATAATTAAAATATATTTAAATAATTCAAAAAGTATTATTTTATATGATATTTATCATTAATGGATATGAAAGTAGATGGATTCGGCACCGCTAAAACAGGTCACCATTAGCACAAAGACATATACCCCCCTCCCCCGATAGGAAAATTATTTTGTGCTTTTATTTAGAACAATATTTAAGACAATGACTCATTCAAGGATTTATTTTTCAAGGTCATTTAAACAAAGACTAATTTAAGGACATTGATGACTCGTTCAAGGTCATTCTCAAATTTTAAAATTTAAATTTTCAGAGTTCCCGCCAATGGATTTTATTAAACCATAGTTCATTCGAAAGGTATTTGAGAACTTAATATGATGGTCATACCCGCGACGGTTTATGGTGAGTCATAAACTTTACAAAGGGTCAAAAACCTTCAATTTTTTTAAATCCTTATAATATATATATATAAAAAATTTTTTATGGATGTCTAACAATAAAATAATATAAACATTACAAGCTTTGTGATACCCCATGGAAATCCCAATAGTAGAGTAGTTTCGAGCTTGAATGAGTCATGGTTTTGTTTAAAATATTTTAAAATAAAAGTACAAAAATAATTTTCCTACCGGCTGTGGGGTGGGGTATATGTTTTTGTGCTAGTGTTGACCTGTTTAGTGGTCCCCAACCCATCTACTTATGAAAGTGAAAATTAATTTGTTAAAAATATTTTAATTTTACGTTTTTAAATGAAAATTGTAAAAATATTAAATTTATTAAATATCAAAACATTTAAAAGGTATAATAAAAGTATAATAATTGAAATGACAGCACCATTCAGATAAAAAATTATATCTATTAAATTAAAAATATCTATCTATTGAAACCTTCAAATAATTTAAAATTTATTTAATAAAAATAAATAATTATTCTATTGTAAAAGTAATAAATATTTTATTTAATAATGTCATTTTATTTATTTAAATAAATTTTAAAATATTTTTTAAAGTTTAGATTATTTTAAACATATTAAAAAATTGTTCGAATATTATATAATTATATATTATTAAATCATTAAAAATGTCGAGCAAAGGAATTTGTAAAAGTGAAGATAAAAGAGAAGATAAAAGAGAAGATAAAAGAGAAGATAAAAGAGAAGATAAAAGAGAAGATAAAAGAGAAGATAAAAGAGAAGATAAAAGAGAAGATAAAAGAGAAGATAAAAGAGAAGATAAAAGAGAAGATAAAAGAGAAGATAAAAGAGAAGATAAAAGAGAAGATAAAAGAGAAGATAAAAGAGAAGATAAAAGAGAAGATAAAAGAGAAGATAAAAGAGAAGATAAAAGAGAAGACAAAAGAGAAGATAGTTATGGAAAATCACAAAGTAAACATCAGTCGATTTCTCCTAAACCAAATTCTTCTAGAAAAGTTCTTATCCGTAACAATAATAAAATTCCTGAACCTTGTAAATGCATTGGAGTTTTCGGATTATCTCAATCTACTACCAAAGAAAAATTATATGAAATTTTTGGAAAATTCGGTGAAATAGTCTTGTTAAATCTTTTAATTGATAAAAACAGAAATGTATCTGCTGGTTTCGGATTCATAACATACAAAACTATCGATATTGCAACAAAAGCAAAACAGGAATGTGATCGAATGAATATAGATGGTAAATGTATTCGAGTGGATTTTAGCATTGTGAAAAAGGCTTACTCTCCTACACCCGGTGTTTATAAAGGGAAAGTGTTCAGTGTAAAAAATACTAATTTCAGAGATAAAGTAAAAAATGAAAGAGATAATAGATATATCGATAGAGACATAAAGCGAGATAGACGAAATGATAATTACAACAGAGATAATTATAGAAATCCTCTCTTCCATAGAGACTCTGAGATCAGATATAGGAAATATCGAAATCGTTCAAGAGAAAGAAATGTAACACCTGAAAAATACAAAAGAAGAAGTGATACTGAATATCGATCTAGGAGAAATGATAAATATGATTATAATGATTCAAACCAATATAAATATAAAGATCTCAAAGATGATTATAACAGAAAACAGGATAAATTCATTGAAAGAAGATCTAATTGTAATTCAAGAGATAGTCAAGATTATAGAACTAAACGAAAATATTCCAGGTCTAGATCACCGGTTGATAGAAAACATAAAAGATGTGATTAAGATATGAATTTGTATTTAAATAAATATTCATTTTTAAAAAAAGTTTTTGTTCGTTTATTCTATTAAAATTCTGGTGTATTCTTTAAAATAGTATTAAAATATTTTTGTGGATAATATATCATTAATCACAGTCCAAGCCAGCAGTTGGTCATCTGCTCTGGGCTCATATTGTATATATTGAATCTCCTAAATAGAAAATTACTTTATATTTTCCCCATTTTCCCATTACTCATGTTGTCATGATAATGGTTTTCCAGAATCCACTTTGTTTACTTTTCTTTCTGTTTACTTACTCGGGTTTTATCTTAATAAATATCATCCAATAAGATGTTATTTTATTTTTTGTAACACTATGCCCAAAACGTATATATACGCTAGCGGATAACAAAACTCGCTTCTGAGGAGCGAATTTCGTTTGACGAAATAAACCACTTATGAGGTTTATTAATTAATAAGTATTTCAACCCTTTCTGAACATATTCTGATGAACCCGTTCTCGCCATGATCTTTCCCATCATCTCATTTGCACTTAATCATTTTTACAAATTTTAATTCGATAATTTGTCGATCTTTTGAATTATAATATAGTATATAATTCTGTCATCAACCCTCAGGTAATTTAAAATTTTCCACTTATCGTTGATAACGATTGAGTCTTGTTCTACATGATTGCGGTGCATCTTCAGATATCCATCATAAATTGGCCGGGTCCATTGAATTTGTTCCATTGCTGAAATATATATTATTAAATTTGGCTGATTTTAGAGTTGAAGTTATAACCAAGGTGGAGTACCCCAGGGACACCAACTTGGCGATCATTGTATAAATACTAAATATTAATAAAAATTTACCTATTAAAGTTTGAACAACTTGATTTTCTTTATTTTCTTTTGAATTTTTAGTGGTTTTATTTATTTTTATGGCCCCTTATATACCCTTGTTAAACTCCTTCCCAATTAGAAATTTTATTTTGTTCTCACTTTTTCTATCCTTCTTTTCCAGTTTGTAATAATAATAATAATTTGTAATAATAATAATAGTAATAATAATCATAATAAGAATAATGAAAATGATAATATTAATCGTTATAAGAATAATAATCATCCTATTAACAGTAATAATAAAGTCATATATATCATTATAGTCCATCATGGGTGGGTTAGGATGTGTATGATATTAGTAAAATTCTCATTGTACCATTACTAGTAAATTACAATTAACGTGGTTAATTAATTAATTAACTTAGTTTTCCATACTAAGTTCATTTTGTAGGTTTAGAGTAAGAGTAGATGTTTAAGTAATAATGATAATAGTAATAATAAGATCGATAAATGAATAAAATTTTGTTACGTGAATATTAATAATAAATACTATCAAGGTTAATAACAAGAGATAAACTTACTATGAATTGGGTTGAAGTGTTACCTGAAATTGAGTTTACTTTAAATGTTACTATTCAAAGCACAATTGGAAAGAGTCAATCAGAAGCAGTATTTGGTTTCAGGATATCTAGAGAATGGAATAATAAAAGAATATACAGCGATAGAAGCAAAATAGCGGATGAAGTGCAATCAAAACAAAGAAATTTAAATTATAAAACTGAGAACTGGATACACCGAGAATTCGATATAAATGACCAATGATTATTTTTTCCATTGAATTTATTAAAAAGAGCTTGAAGACTATAGATCAGTAATATATCGATGTTTTTTGATACTCACGAATTTTCGGTACTGCCTTTTTTTAATACTGATTTATAGTCTTCAAGCTCTCTTTTTAATAAATTCGAAGAAATTTTAGTTAAAATAGATGTGAGAAAAAAGAAGACCGATATACAGGACCTTTTGTCGTTATTAGAAAGATCCATGCAAATAGTTATGAATTATGAGACAGAGATGGAAAAATTATAATTCGCAACGTTGAATGGCTAAAGCCTTTTAAACAAAGGAGATGCTAGGGATATTTAAATAACTAAATAAATAAAATATATATTGTATTATAAGTATCAAATGCTATATAGTAAATGTATAATAATTATAAATGATGACACGCATAATTATCATTATTATTAAATTAATTAATTCGCCATTAAAATCGGTTGTTTAAATAATACCAGTTTACGCAATCAATTTGTATTTAAATATATTTTTAAGCAATTAGACTTCAATTATTAACAGTATAAAATATCAGTCAGCCAGCTCAATAGAAGCATTTATTCCATTCATTAGTTGTGATAATAAAATTGTATATTTGAACAGATTGTAATAATTTGTCGTTAAGATACGTTTGTAGTTGTGTTATTTGTTTGAATTTAAAGTCAAACGACTATAATTATTTAATAATTAAAATCCCAATATATAATAGTAATCATAGTAGTAATTTTATTTTTAAGTGGAATTAAGTTGTAGATGTAACAAGCATGTCTGTGAATCTAGTAAAGTTCTTTACATCAAATATTATAATTTGTTGGCTAAGTATGATAACTACATCTGTAATTGTATTCAGGCCCGCCGACAGCAATTCCGGGCCCCTAGGATCCTAGACAATTGTTAATTGTACAACGTATAAAATAGTAGATGACGTTTTATTTAATGTAGTGGCCTGTAGCTCGTGGGTGGGTTCTATAGTACACAAATGATACGCATGGTTTCAGTTTCAGCAATCATGGTTAGTAACAGTTTTTAATTCCAGCATTAAAAAAACTTTATTTAGTTTATTTTTGAATATTGAAACCGATGTTGATCTAATTACTTGTTGATGTTCTTTCAATTTATTCTGATGGAATTCAGATGCTTAAATTTTCAACTTAAATGTCAGTAATATTATATTTAAATACTTAACAAATCGATCCCGGGCCCCTAACCATCGCCGCGGACCTGATTGTAGTACTCATTAAGAAGGAAATGATACATTTTTTTTAATTCAATGTTTTTAAAAAAATTAAATATTTGCTGTGTATTTATTTATGATAAAGCGAAGTCATAACCTTTTGTCGGCAGTCATGAGCCTGAAAGTATAAATGAAATAAGTAGTTACAGTAGTGGAACTCACCTGCTTAATGATTTTCAGCTGTCATGGATTCGAGTGGTAAAAGGAAAAATAATAGTGAAGGCTTTTAGGGAAGAGTTGATGACAAATCTATCGGCAACCCTAGAATATTTTAACACACCTCTTAAACGGTAATAGTCATTGATTATGTGACTATGTGGTCCGCTTACTTCTTTCCTTAGATTACAGGCCTAGTTTATGGTATTGGTATTAGTTAAAATTTTTCCTAATCGATATTACAATCCATAGATCATTTTCACTTTTTTTAAATAAATTTCAAAAATGAAATTTCTGTCCTTTAAAAGTTCTCTTAAAACTAATTTTACTTAATATATATGAAATGTTTATCAACAATTGAAATCATAAAAAATTCATCACATTAAGTTTTCAAAAAATTTTACACTTTTTTTATGTTAGTCATAAAAGTATTAATCTCAAGTTGTATTTAAGTATTTAAATTTTTAAGTAAAATATTTAAATTTTAAAAGTTAAAAATTTTTAAATATCAAAACCATGTTAAAGCATATTTTATATTAATCTTTTAAAACTTAATATTATTTTTACAAAATATAAATTTAATAATTTTTTTTAACAAATTTTGTAAAAATAAATGTTAAATAAATAGTTTAATTCACTAAATTAATAAAACAATATCGGTAATAATGTAATTTAAAGAAATTAGATTAAATTAATAAATGTGTAAAACGTGCAATTATACTGAAAAATTTGATTAATTAAAAAAATTTTAAATGAAATAAATTGAAAATTTTAAATGCCAATCCTTACTTATTTATATTTTTAAATTTTTTTTATTTATAACTATAATTATAAATATTTCATTTATTTCTTAAAATGTGTTTTTAAAAAATAATTAAATTTGTTTGATAATTGCATAATTATCTTACTATAAAGTCAATTACTAAAAAATCAAAATGTCTAACCAGTGGAATTATGAAAGTGGTAATGAAAGTCCACCAAAATCAACTGTTAAAAAATGTTCTCCATCAAAAAGTCCAAGTTTGAAAAATGAAAATAACAATGATTCTTACTCAAATGATAAATCTAATAATAATTTTAATAGGAAATCCAACCATTATTCTCCAAAAAGAGGTCCAACAAGAAATACCAATGATCGTAATAATAACAGGAATCCTGAACCTTGTGAATGCATCGGAGTTTTCGGATTATCTCAATCTACTACAAAGGACAAATTGTATGATATTTTTGGAAAATTTGGTGAAATTATTTCACTTAATTTGATAATTGATAAAAATACAAATGTATCTCTCGGTTTTGCGTTCATCAAATACGAAACTGTAGAAATTGCAACAAAAGCTAAAGAAGAATGCAATGAAATGGATCTTGATGGGAAAAGTATTCGAGTCGATTACAGTATCACCAAAAAGGCTCATACTCCCACTCCTGGTGTATATAAAGGAAAATCCTCTAATCGAAGAAATACTAATTTTAATGACAACAGAAGAGATGACAGAGAACGTAAATATGTTGACAGAAATAATAGATTTGATGAAAGAGACACAAGACGAGACAGGAGAGATGATAATTATAGTCGAGATCATTACAGAAATGAAAAATTTTCTGAAGGTAGTAGACGAATTAACAATCGCTTTGATGATGAACGAAACTATCGAAATCGTTCTGTAGAAAGAAATATGTCGTATAAAAGATCGTATATTGACGATCGCAGAGGTAATAATGATAATTACCGCGGAACAGAAAAAAATCACGAAACCAGAAGAATTTATGATCGCGATGAACCAAGAGTGTACGAAAGAGCTGTGGACAGAGAAAGTCCAAATCGTCGTTACAGACAGTATGATGAAAGAAATTCTGATAGACGCCGAAGTCCTATAAGTAGACAAGATTATAGAAGTGCCAATAATTACAATATGGAAAGACGTTCGAGATCAAATTCTCCAAGAGAGAAAAGATTTCGAAAATATTAGAAAAATTACCATTTAAAAGATGTATAATTTAAATAAAATTATAAATTTATCCCTTTGGTTTTTTTTAATTAATTTCAATTTTATGAACTTTTGCTAAGTCTGTTAATAAGAGATTTTAGTTATTTCTTTTTTGAAATCGTTTGAATATAGCCTGCAATGTTTCTGTCGGTGTGATTTATTCTATATTATTAAATTTTATTGATTTGCACAATTACAATCTCGACTTAGCTTTGCTAATTACTCCATAAAAAATAGCACCAAAATTTGTTAGCGAGAAAAGTTTTCCAAAGCGAAAGTGTAGGATTGGTGAAGTTTTATGAGTAGGTGGTGTAGTAGCGGATTTTGTGATGAGGTGATAAATTTGTAGGTGTTGGCTTTTTAGTGGTGTGATACAGGTAATTTTATGCCCTTCCGTATTTTTTCTGACGCAACCTAAGATATAATGGTTTATACTACAGCCCGACACACGTTGCGCGTTCAACTTGGTCATGTGTCGCATGGGTAAATTCGTGCCTTTCACACTATAATCGTTGAGCTTACGAATGTCTTCGTGGACCCCCGATAGAAGGCCTGTGTCCAACTTCTTTTAGACCCCCTTGTTCTATGCTCCAATGTCGTAAAATATTATTCCTTATACAGTTAATAATTACCTCAAGGAAATATTTTATAGATTCAGTCAATATGAGAAACAGCACAATATGCATTTTATTCTTATATACATACAAAAATAAGTGTCCCAAGATATGGGTGTTTTGCGAGCTCGCCGCTTGACGTCTTTGGCTAATCCAAGCTTGTTTTATCGATTGGTTCAGTATTAAACCAGCGTTGGACACGATGTTATAGAGAGCCGAGACTACGGACATGGAGTTGTTGAGTACCTGTTCGATTAGATGCCTGTCGATGAAAACTTAGTGGTTCCGCGCTCCTTGTTGCAGGATTTGGATCTCCAGTCGATCGTGTGTTACATGCGCGTGTTGTTGGAGGCGTCGCTTCATAACATCCGGGCTAAATCAGATTCCTTCCATTTTTTGTACCTGTCCGAAAGCACTTCCATTCTGACACAGAATAGTTCAATAACTTTATCACAACAAATAATAAATTTAAATAGGCATTAATGTTTAATTGTTGTATATTTGAATTAGGCGCTGGGACGGTTTATGCAATTTAATTTTTCTTTAACTTAGAAATAAATTCAGCTATGGGTCGCATGTTTATCAATCACTCTTAATTTTCATTATATTGTATGGTGGGTTACTGATGATCAAATATTTTGCTCTTTAGTGCTGTTACCAGCGTAACCCAAGGTACAACATTGTTTACCGCTTGATACCCGTTGAGCGATCAACGTTGGTACTGTATCAAGAGGGTGAGTGCTCGCAAAAAGTGAGCGCACTACTTGCACTGTAATTGTCGAACACTCCTTTGGGTTCACGTACTACCGTTAGAAGGTTTATGTCCGCTTTACATGGTCCCTGTCGTCGGATAGTGCTCCCGATAACCTGTTAACGTGTCTTGTATTCTTCCACGGTGTCAGCCCACCCCACCATTCGTATAAATCATCATTATTCATGGGTCAATCTGTCCTACCTTCCCTGAAGATGGGTCAACTTTTCCGTCTTCGTTGGATCTCCTTGCGTCTGACATCTAAATGAGATTCGTTACCTAAAGTTGTCTATTGCCCTACTTAATTATGGTTTAAATGCTCATCGCGTCTGGTCCACTCTGTCAACCTATCCCGACAAGCTACCTAGACCGCCTTATCACACCATTCCACGAAAATTTGCAACTAGTCTAAATTTTAATCTTATATTAATTTAGCCTAAAACTAATATTCCATCGGAAAAATTAAAATTTTATAATAAATTAAAGTAATAAATCTTTAACTTAAATTAATAAATTAAGTTATATTATTCAATATTTGTTTTAAATGATGACGTGATAGTCATTTACTTATCACCTCAAAGCGGTGAATTTAAATTTTTATATTTATTCAGGAATTAAATTTTCAAGTAATTATGTATGCAATTGCCACTGTATGCGACCTCGCTGAGAAAGAAGCACTAGCATCGAACTTTGTTTTCGAAATGCTTGCTTCTTCCTCAGTTGCGGCAGTCAGCAGTGGCACAATCCACACTTATCCTCATTCAGTTTGGTAATTTATATTGTTACATCTATTTTCACTAATGTTTCAGGTACAAGTTCGTCTTCATCAACGGAAACGTGTATCGTTACACGACATGTGCCGAACAATATCGATGAAATGTGCTATGGTTATTCATTAATCATTCAATCTCCAATGCCAAGCTCGAATTTCAAGATTACTCTATTTCGTTTTTTATTTTGAAAATTATTTCTTGTATTATTTTGCATTTGAACTGGGTATTTTACGTTCCTCATTCGCCTGGCTTTGTTCATGAAGATAAGTTAAAGGTTTCTCGCAGCATTGTTGTGAAATCACAGGAAGAAATTGTCCGTTTTTGAAATGTTCATCAGTTATCAATGGTACTATTATTGGTGTTCTTGCTGTTTGGAAGATTTCGTAAATTTCCCAATTGTCAGTTTGATTGGTTTTGTGAATTTTGCTACGCACCGTATCAATTTTTAATGTAATCAGATTATAATATTTTTTGAAAATTAAATCTAACTGAATATTTATTTTATTTGTATATATTCTTTTTATTCATTCATTCTTATACTTTCTTATCCTATGTATAATAATAATAATAATAACATTGATAACTGTAATAATAATAATAGTAATAATAATAATAATGATGATAATAATAATCGTAGTAATAATAATAACGCTAAGGGTAATAATGAGAATAATAATGCATGCAAAATAAAAAAAAATTTTAGGATTATAGGACGACTAGAATTAACCTTAATTCCTATTATTATACAACTTGGGGTCTTTATGGGAAGGGTGGTCATATTTTTATAAGGTTATTTTATAAATCTATATATACATACACCCAACCACACCTATATATATATATACATACACACACACATATATATACATATATACATATATATATATATACATATACATATACACACATACCTATATATGGATATAATTTAAATTGATAATATTGATGTCGTTTTCCGGGGGGGGGGTGTTACTAAAAATAGATTTTAGTGATTTTCCGTAATTTTATTGGAAGATAGGGCCATTGAAACTAAATTTAGAGATAGGGGAATCCCAAAATCAATAACTTGTTTTATAATTTTATTTTTATGAAATAAAGATAATTATTTTAATAATATAATAATAATAATAATAATAATAATAATGATAATAGTAATAATAATAGTAAGAGTGATAATGTTACTGGTAACAATGCTAATAATAATAATAATAATAATTATAATAATAATAATAACAATAATAATAGTAATAATAATAATAATAATAATAATGATAATAATAATAATAATAACGATAATAATAATAATAATAAGTGTAAATTTATATTTTTATAAGATTACTACATATGGGGGTATCATTTACGAAAAATTATGGAATTATTTTTTTTTGGTTTGGTTTGAAATATAATTTAACTCTATACGAAGATGATATAATTCAGTATACCTAAGGAATAGTTAATGGCTACATGATTTGAAGGGGGGTCATTTATGAAAATTTTCAATTTATATTTTAAAATATAATATAAGTTAAATATATATTAAGATAAGTTAATTTAAAATGCTTAGGTAATGGGTAATGACTGTATAATTTTGAGGGGGGTCATTCATGAAATTTTACAACTTATATTTTTTATTATAATGTAAGTTAAATATATATTAAAAATAAGTCAATTTAGTATGCTTAGGTAATGGGTAATGACTGTATGATTTTGAGGGGGGTCATTCATGAAATTTTACAACTTATATTTTTTATTATAATGTAAGTTAAATATATATTAAAAATAAGTCAATTTAGTATATTTAAGTAATGGACAATGAATGTATAATTTTGAGGGGGTCAGTTATGAACATTTCCAATTTAGAATTTTAAATATACTATAAGTTACATATATATTAAAATAAGTTAATTTAGGATATTTATGCAATGGATAATGAATGTATAATTCGGAGGGGGGTCATTTATGAACATTTACAATTTATATTTTAAAATATACTATAAGTTAAATATATATTAAGATAAGCTAATTTAGTATATTTAGGTGGTAGTTGATGACTATATGGTTTATGGGGGTCTTTGATGAAAAATTTTCAACTATGATGTTAAAGTCAATCTAAGTTAAGTTAAATTTATAGTTTATATTTTAAAGCTAATATAATTTTATAATTTATATTTTTATGAAGTTAAATTTATAGTTTATATTTTAGAACTGATATAATTTTATAATTTATACCTTTAAGTTTATAATTTATATTTAGTGAAGTTCAATTTATAGTTTATATTTCTAAAGCTAATATAATTTTATAATTTGTATTTTTAAGTTTATAATTTATATTTTTATGAAGTTAATTTTATGGTTTATATTTTAAAGCTAATATAATTTTATAATTTATACTTTTAAGTTTATAATTTATATTTGGTGAAGTTCAATTTATAGTTTATATTTCTAAAGCTAATATAATTTTATAATTTATACTTTTAAGTTTATAGTTTATATTTTATGAAGTTAAGTTAAATTTATAGTTTATATTTTAAAGCCAATATAATTTTATAATTTATATTTTTATGAAGTTAAATTTATAGTTTATATTTCTAAAGCTAATATAATTTTATAATTTATATTTTTATGAAGTTAAATTTATAGTTCATATTTCTAAAGCTAATAAAATTTTATAATTTATACTTTTATAATTAACTTAGAGTTATAATTTATAATTTTTATCGTCAATACAAATTTGTAATTTATAATTTCAAGAAATTAAATTTATAATTTATACCTTTATAACTAACCATAATTTATATTTTGAAGAAATTAAATCTATAAGTACAATTCACATTTTTATGAAATTGAGAGGATAATTTATACTTTTATGGGTTTACGATTTATATTTTTATAGTTAGTTTAGAGTCTATTCAATTTAGTATAGAATAATGTGAAGATGTTGCCCGAACTTATAAGTTATAGATATGATATTAGTAGTTTATAGATAAAGAGACTTTATCAATATGTCTACGGGAGTTTGCGCATACCAAGACCATTACGATAGAGAAATTTAGTTTGCATCAAAATAGGTTATTTTGTGGGCATCTATAGATATTAGTTTGCTTACCAGTGCGATTGAGATTACAACCTCTTAGGTCCTACTCATCGCATGAACTTTAGGTTGCAGTATTCTTACAGGGAATGGTTCAAAATTTTTAAGTCTTTAATTGCCTTAAAAATTTTTGCGCAGGGATCTCCCTGTTATTTTGAGTTAATTAGTTTCTTAGGTTCACATTGAATTTATAGTTTAAGAGGGATTCGTTTAGAAATAACCAGCTACACTAGCATGTTGTATTGTGTGAAATTTGAGTCAGGGGATATTCCCCGTTATCAGTTCTTAATGTTGTGTGCAAAATAGTATAATTTAAGTGTTAATTTAGGTATGTAAGTTAACGAAAAGGTCGATTTAATTAAAATTTACCTACTTTCCCGACTACACTGAGTACGGTACGATAGGCCCTATTGTAATATGTATCCACAATTAGTTTCCCATAATTATTTCGTCCGCATAGTCCCTGTGACTATGCCAACTACCAAGAAGGATTTATACGCCCTACTCATGGTTAAACACCAATAGTTCGTGGCGACCTCTGGTTAAGATTATGATTTAGTGCATGTAGGGTCGATGACCCGAAATCATTATGAACTGTGCATTCATAACTGACAAAGTGCATAGGTGCAGGTTTGGCTGGGATCTCGCTTCAAAATCATTGATAACCGACGATCTCATTCAAATCTACACCTCTATAATTAAATAGAAATAATGAAAACAAAGTTTCAATAATAATAATTTATAATTCACAATGAAATCGTCCTTACTTACAATCTCAGAAAAATCAAAAATTTGGCATAAGAGCAAGCATTTGCATTTGCATTTTTTTGCTTAAAAAGTGACGAAATGTGTTAGTTTATATAGCCTCTGTTTGACGTGTAAGTATACATGCGTGCATTGATGCAGTAAAACAAATTCAGATTATTTTAATTCTCGAACATTCGATTTTTAATTTTTATCGATTTTGAACTAAAATATTTATATTTATATTTAAACTAAAATATTTATTTTTTAAACTAAAAATATTTATGTTTTATAAATTTTATTGGGTCGTTTGGCCGTCATGATGGATTTCGCCATTTTTATGAATTGTTCTGGATTTTTATTCAAAATATCGATATAATTTTCTTTACGTAAGATTTTATGAAGATTTTCTTTAATTTTCTTTTTTAATTTTTACTAATCGCCTTTATTCGAATTTGTTTTTTGTTGTTTTATGTCTTTCGGTTATATTTGAGTAAGTTTTCGTGTAATACTTCTTGCTCGTGTTTTATTTTATTTTTAATTCAGATGTTTTATTTTTGGGTATATTATCTCTCTATTATCATTGTTTACTTGGTGTTTTATATATTTTTATTTAAGTAAACTTAATGCTGGGTATACGTGTTGTGTACTGACACATTTCGTCCCATTCCCAACTTTGGGTCTAGAAATCAGTTCTAGCCCAACAATATCATCCATTCAAATTATTCCGATAAATACAAATCACTCAATTCTANGTAGGATATTCCCGTCTCCGCGAGACTGGCATAGGAATCTCGACTTGCCAGTTTAGACAGTAGACCAAGTCTGCTTGAGATTCCTCGTCGTGGATTCGTATTGGCAACGATCCCCTGGCAAATATCTTACTCGGTGCACTTTAGCTTTGCTATAATCGTTCAATTGATCTCGACCGTTCAATTTAGGACCAATACGAGTCCGCAAATGCAATATATTTATTTATATTATCTCAACCATAGAGCTCATTATTAATATTACTTGAAAAGGGCAATATAATCATTCAATACTCCTAAAGCAGTTCAGTATTGTTATAAATTTGAAAATACGATGTAATCATTCAAATCTTCTAATACAATGTAGTTTAGAATTAATACAAATTTGAGAAAATGATATTGTTGGGGTTCAGTAGGAGCCGGGATAGATGTATTAGGAAAGTTTTCGAATTAAATTAAATAAATTATTATTATTAATTAATAATTACTATAAATAGAATTAAAATTATAATAATTACTAATTATGAAATTAAAATTAGTAATTAAAAATTACTATAAATAAAAAATAGCGTTTAAATAAATAATATAGGTATTTTTGTAATATTAAACAATTACCATAAATAGATCAATAGAAATATTAAATAATATAAATAGTGATCAAAAATTTTAGTGAAGGGACGAGAACATTATACATCAGGTTAGCACAAACAGATCAATATCAATCCTAGATAATCAAATTCAACGAAGATACACGAGACCAACTCAAACAAGATTCAGAATAAATTGCACAATTATTAGTTTTATCCGACACTATTTGCATTGATTAAATATTGTCTTGCTATAGTTAACCATTGCGGTTATTTTATAGCGATTTGGAATTTTGGAATTTTGGAATTTTTTCATTTACAAAAGAAAATCGTTTGTTCGAGAGCCGTGCAGAATATCTTCAGAACTAGTGAGATTACACAGATAATTTTGATAAATTTTTATAGATTTTAAGTAATAACTTAACTTTGAAGTTTACGTTTTTGTAGCTGTCTCGCTTTGAAATATAATTAAAGTGTCAACCATTTTCTGGGTTGACATTATCGCGGATAAATTTTGGTTAGTCCCCTATCATGTTCCTATCTCTTATATCGGGCTGTTGGCGTATTTAGGCGTATTTAGAAATAATCTTCAGGGCGGTTTGTACAACTCTTTTCTATTCTGTAGCGTATATCCAGTTTTTCAAAATTGTAATTTTTATAGCATATTTAGTTTTTGAATAAATATTTAAAAGTATATTTTTTATTTGTATATAAATTAACTACACGCCTTAACTACATGCTTGTGGAGTCAGATTTACTATTGTGTTATTTCGAGTACCTACCCATCGAACCTAACAATATAATCAATTAAATCACCTAATACATTTCAGTCAGGTTTTATGGTTCTAGGACACTAACCTTCTCGAAATATATCCCCAATACAAATAATCCCGGTGTAAATAATCTTCTGAATTACAATGGAATTGTTATGAGTACAATAGAATAAATACCCAAAAAAATGTATGGCTCATTCCACGGCTATTATAACAATATTTTTTCTTGGGGCTGCATGACGAATTTGTAATAGGACAAAGCATCCAATTTTTTATATAGGATTTTTATTATATATTTAGTTTGTTTCACGCCCACGAACCAATAAGCGTTATCTTTAAAAAAAACAAGCCAATACGGATTTATTATAAATGTAATTAGTCAAAGAAAACCCTCTCTATAGTAGTTTCTTGTGTATCATGTCAATACTTTGATACATACAATTTTTGGGGTATTTCTTAATACGCTGATACGCAGGCTTTTGTTTCTGGTTCAAATTTTTAACCTAAATCAACTTTTGTATTTCATTCATTTTTATTTTTTTTATTTTTATATATTATTTTCAAACTAGCAACGATAGAATTTGTAAAATCGAAAGTGATTTTTGAAGGTTATGTGTATGTGAAACAGAAAGATTTAGCAAATAGGGTTGGTTCATTTGAGTGTGGTAACAAGTTGTAATGTAAGGCTAAAATTAAACTTCTTATGGAAGAGCTGGTGGTACGGTTAAACCATCATTCTCATGGTCCAGATCCAGTATGAAAAGAAATCCTCAAATTAGTTCAGAAAATAAATAGATTGGTAGAAGAAAGTGAAGAAGCACCGCAAGAAATTATTACTCGATCGGTTTCATCGAAAAGTGAGACTGCAAAGGCCAAATTGCCAACAGTTCATCATCTACAGCGCAATGTCACCATCAAGTTATTAATTATCCATTACCAATTCCGTTGAATATAAGTGATATCGATATTCCAGATCATTGCAAAGTTACACATGATGGCCAAAATTTCCTTTTGAATGATTCCGACCGAGAGAATTGCCATCGAATATTAATCTTTGGAACACATGACAATCTCAGACGGTTCGAAACAACATTGCATTCGTTTTAGATGCGACGATGAACTACTCAAAACAAATAAAGAAATAAATTTAGCTATATTCACTAAATAATGACACAGAAATTTTCCCTGAGCTTCTTTTTTTCTTCGACCAAATGGCGGTTTGTCTGTTTCTGAGCTCTCTTTTTATACTGTGAGGGCAATCTGAGAGAAATTTCAAATAATTATTTCCGGAAATCCTAGCGAAAACAAAAAATCAAAGGTCAGTACTAATTAATTAGTACAAAGTAGAAAAGAAATTTCAAATTCCAAAAACAGAACAAGAGGAAAAAAGGCTATCTTGACAGCTTGTCAAAGATATCGGAATTGCTGAAAGAAGTCGGCCTAACAAAAAGGCAAAAGGAAAACATATAACGACATCTGTCATAGATAAAATGGAACAGTCGGGAAATGCAGGAGAAAGAAAAGTGGAAAACATTTGATTATCTCTAGTGCCACAAATAAAACAAGCTATATAAAGAGGAACGGGTGAACACAAAATTGAGACAAAACCGTCACAACAATTACTGTAATTACTGTAATTACTGAAATGATTGATATTTTATTACTAGGAGATGAAGGATTATGATTATTTATTAACACCAGATAATTATAAAAAGGCAACGTATAATACGATGAAAAAGATATCGGGAAAGTTTATGTTCTTAGGGCAAGCGTGTGCGGCATTTATTGGAATTTATGTCATGATAGTTATAATAAAGGTCTCAAATACTAATTGCTCACTAATTATATGTTATCTCTGGTTGGTCATGGAAATTGATTATTGGGTATAAACCATTCTTGGCTAGGTTTCTGATTACCAAGCATCAAAGAAATGCGGAAAGTGAAATCGCGATTAAATAACGACGAAAGATACATTGATTCAAGTTCAAATAATGGAAGTGGATATGGAGATAATGGCAATGACAAACCAAAAGTACCTCCGATGTATTATTATAAAAATAACAAAATGAAAATAAATTATGTAAGGGGAAAATCTAAATCTATGAGCTTATTACAGACAGCGCACGGACAAATGGAACAGAGACGTTCAGTCGATTATGCATTCCAAAAACTTTCCTTTCAACAGCACGAATATATCTGGTAGAGAAACTAAAGAAAATGAGACCAATTGAGAATGTTAAGTTAGTAAATGAGCAAATTGTACTATCAAATGCAAAAATTGAAAGGAGAAACATGCTGGGATTACCAGGAAATTATGCGTTAATGACAGCCGAAAACAAAGGCAGACAACCAAGAGTACAAGTAAATAAACATAGAGTCGAAGCATTATTAAATTCAGGGTCAAGAAATACGATATTATCAGACGAAGTGTTGAGTTCAGATGAAAAAGCACAAATGAGAAGTACAGAAGAAGTGGTACGATCAATGACGAAAAACAAATTAAATATTATTGGGCCGATTAGAGTTTACAAGAAAACATAAATCTAATAACCAATTATCGTCCGATAATTCTGCAATAAGTTGATTTTGTAACTCCATAAACACTTTAATTTCTTCTTTGAGATATAAAAATCTTGATAAGCATCTTCCTCTAGTAAGCCAACGTACTTTAGAAAAATAAATAACGTCACCATAGTGCGAATTTATTTCTTCCAAATATTCTTGAAATTGACGATGGAATAGTCCATGACCACGAATAACATTAATAGATTTAATAACTACATTCATTACGTTATCCATTTTTAATGTTTGACTATATAATGTATAATGTAACGAAGTGTATAAAGTTGTCCAATATCTATTCCAGCTTCTGACAGTTTTGCTTCCATCAGGCCCAAAAACCCTTATTTTTTCCTATCATATTCGGAGCACCATCTGTAGCAATTCCAGATAAAGCTGGTAGAGCTAAATTATTCTCTGTGAAACTCTCCATAATCGGATTAAATATATTTATTCTTTTGGTTGTATCTTTTAGGGTTTTTAAGTCCAATGCCTCTTCAGAAATACAAAATTGCTATCTGTTCCTCGCTTAATTATTGCAAGCTGAGCATTATCACACATGTCTGTACTTTAGTCACTAGATCAAAAAAATATATAAGGTACAATATTTTTTTCTATATATATTTCTACACAGCCTTTATCAAGTGTGTATTTCCTTACAAATATTAATATGAAAATTATTGAATTAAAAAAAATCAAATGTGAAATCAAAAAATAAATATGAATGTAATCAAAAATTTGAGAATTACTAATAATCTTTGACCAACCTGTTTTTTGACCCATTGGGTTAAAAATTAAATAAAAATGATATTTATTGAAATTTGAACAGGGCAAAATACATATTAATTAATTTTTTTATCCCCTTAAAATGGATATCGATAGAATAATTAAAATGAATGAAGAAGAACTCATATATTTTATGAAAGACAATGGCATGTTAGCGAATGAATTAAAATGCTCTTCTTGCCAAAAAGAAATGATACTAGTAAAGACAAAAATAAATTATGATGGTATGTGTTGGAGATACCGATTATCTGAGTGTAGAAAACGAGATTATTATGTTTCGGTTATAGAAAATAGTTTTTTGAGAAGATGAGGATACCTCTCAAATAAATTTTAAAATTTCTATTTTATTGGTCGAAAGGGTTGCAAAGCGCTGAAATTTTGAAGTTTGTGAAAATTAAAGAAGATTCAATACGAAAGCTAAGACGATTGCTTATTTCAGCAATCAAAAACCATAACGAAGCGCATCCTTTTCTGTTAGGAGGTCCAGGAAAGCTCGTGCACGTAGACGAAACCATGCTGAATCACAAGGTGAAGGCACATAGAGAAAGAGCCCCAAAAAACAAATTTGTGCATTGGGTAATGTTTATTAATTTTTTTACCAGCGAAAGGCTACATGTGCCTTGTTCCTGATAAGAAAGCTGAAACTATAATACCAATTATAGAGAAATATGTGAGAAAAGGTTCAATTATTCATACAGACGAGGCAAAAATCTATAGCCAAGTAGATAAAAAAGCATCTTATGAACACAAACCAATTGTTCATAAATATGAATTCGTGGATTTTAAAAATGGAGTTCACACCTAGAACATCGACAGTTACAATAACAAAATAAAGCTAAAGATAAAAGAAATGAGGGGTATAAAAGAAAATTGCCGAGATTTTCTTGTGGAGTTTATGTGGTTGTATAATAACAAAAATGATTGTTTTGAGAAAACATTACATTTGATTAAAAAGTTCTAAGTTATTAATTTGTTATGTTATTAATGTTTAAAACAATTAATAACATAATATAAGTTAAAAGTATATAAGTTTTTTATTTTCTGATTTTATAATATTGTGATTTTATTTAAAACAATAATATAAGTTATAATTTATTTATAAAAAAAAATTCTGGGTCAAAAAATCTGGATGATCCATAATCTTGATGAATTTATCACGGTAAATTGGGAAATTCAAGAATAGCCAATGAATATTTTGAAAATCTCGCAGTTGAAATTACGAGCTTGGAGAAAATCACCAAGCATAGGCATTTTATTCTTTTTCTTCTGACACCAATAAAATATTTTCTTTTCAGAGATTATTAAAAATAATTGTCTTTTCAGTCATTAATAAGATCTAAAATATCTTTATAAAATAAAAACTTTACGATATACAATATATTATTTGGAAATATCGATTGATTGATATCACTATTTTAAAACAAAATAAGATTTATAATAATTACAACTTTTTATATGCTTAGAATATTTGCGTAGAAGAAATTATGTCATATCACAACTTCGTTTGTTAAGAAAGAAAATTTTTTCATATTTCTATGTTAAATTCATATTTTTAGCTTACTGTGAGTTAGCCAGCTCCCAATGGTTGGACATATTTTTTGATTAGGGTTCGACCAGTTTTCGGCGAGTCGTCTAGTGAAATTATAAAAATGTAAAAAATATTGTTAACATAAAATTTATTAAAATTATAAAATACAAAAAACCAAAGAGTTTGGGTGGAGTAGTGAAGCAATGCAATTTTACCCGGAGTAGGAAATAAACTATAGCACGATAATTTTGCATTGCTCCCTGCTCTAGTTGTTTTTTAATTTTATATATAAAAGTTTAAAGAAAATACAAAATTGACTTATCTAAATGATATATTTTACATTTTTAATAATTTCAATTTTTTTTACATTGTCAGTCAAGAAATGAATGACAATATTATTGCTTTAATAAAAAAAATTGTTGACATGTTCTGAAAGGCTTAATAAAGTCATTTACGATATGTTTCCAAATACAATGAATTGGTAAAGAATAAAAAATTTATTTGTGATAAAAGCAAGACGGTTCATTTAATATAACCACATTTATAATCACTTCAATAAAAATTTGAGAACTTTTTATTCTGCAACAAAGGATATCTTACGAAAATAACATCTACGTTAGAAGATTGAATTACCTAGTGACAACACTTTGAAGATTATATTTAAGGAAAAGAATCTTCCAAGACTTTGGATTAGTATTAGATCTGACTTCTTATATTAACCCGAGGACGCCTACTTTTAGATCCATCGACGAAAATGCTACAATATTTACAGAGTCATCTTGTCATTGCGAGTAATATTCATGTTCACAATCTTAATTCTGTAAATTGCGCAGTTTCTGAGATACGACCTGCTCAGATAAATAATGGTTAGATAAGAAATGGTTAAAAAATAAATGAACATTTTATATCAAATGATGAAAAGTTGCCAATTCTGAACAACTTGTAAACGATAAATGATTATTCATTTGAACAAACAAAAATGGAAGGAAGAAGCCATTTCTGTCTCTGGAAAGCAAAAGTATTTTATACGCTTCATGTATTAGCCGAAAATATTTTTTGCCGCAACAGATGCATCGTGTGTTTAAATCATTTATTGTTGTGAAATAGGTAATATTATTAAATCAATCATCAGCAGGAGTTTGAAAAAAGCTAGGACTCTTTGGAACTTGTGGTGATGGTGGAATGTCCTTGTCTCTAAATATCAAAGAGCAAGCCACTATGAGAATGAATTTTTGCAGAGAAACCAGCATACAAGGATGAAACGGTAAAAGAAGGTGTGTATATCTTCTCTTGGAAACGATTGAGGTGATTTGATACTGCTTTTTGAATTAAATTGTAAATATTAAACAATTAAATGATAATTTAAGCCTTTTGCTACTAATTATATATTCAATAAAAAGAAAGAATTTTCAAATAAAAAATAATCATTGAATTTCTTATTAAAATCACTTGAACGATTTCATGAAATTAAAAATGCGATCTTAAAAAAATTATTGATATAAAATCAGAGTTAAATATCGATATTATTGAATAAAATAAGATCTCTGACATAGCATTAGCATTACAGCCGATAAAAGTAAATGTAGATAAATCATGGAGTGAAGTCATAAATCTGTATACAGCTGACAACATTGAAATTTATGCTTGATAACCTGTCCAAATACAGTTCATTTTTAGCCATGGAACTTAACAAAAGCTATTAATTCGAATAAAGGAAAGAAGAGCGATATATTTCGATGTAGTTAATTATCTTTATAATCCTGATACACTCGAATAAATCCTCAAATAAACAACTGATCCCTCCAAAACAGTTTTTTGGATGTCTAGAGCCAATGTAAACTTTTACATTAACTAAAGACTATTTAACGGCCCTTAACAAGCATAGGATCAACATATATGCAGAGAGCAGATAAAATAAGAATCCAAAACCAATCAACAACAATATTCTAATTGTAATTAACTTTATATCAACTATTCAGTCAGACAATAATCTTTTGTTTTAGTTTGATTAAAAACTCTTTTTTATAATAGTGCTAATGTATTTATGTACATCTTTATTTTATCATTTTATAGTCTTTTATGAATCATAGGAGAAAATAATACACTGATAAATATAATAAAATATTATTATTTATACAGTCTCAAGATCTTGCTGTTTATTTACAATAAAATGTTCCAACATAAATTTTTCAATAATACAAATTAATACAAATTAATGTTTTAATTTCAAATAATCATTTAAAGAAACATTTATTTATTCTGTTCCTCGTCACTAATCCGTCAAATTTCAATTTATGGCATGAAAATAAAATCTGAATTAAAAAATTTATATCATAAAATCTAAATTTTGGTATTTTTTAAATTTATTTTTTGATAATCAATATAAAAATTTTAAAATGGTGAAATTTCTTAATCAAAAAAAGATTTTTAATATGTTAATACATTTTATTGAAAAATTTTAAAGTTTCCAAGAGTAAAAAATTTAATGTATTTTTAATGTACAAATTTAATGTAAACATTTAATGTATTTTTAATAAAAATATTTTATTGCGTATTTAAAAATTAACCATTTAAAATTAAAATATATACAAATTTTAAATTTCATTAATTTTTATTCGAAAAGTTAACTCTGTAATCCTATTTGTTTGAAAACCAAAAATGTTTTTAATAAAATTTCCAAAATTTAAAAATCAATTTATTAGACAATAATTTGTTTAAATTTGATAAAAATACATAATAAAATTAATTTAAATTATGGATTCCTCTGATTTTAAACTCTATAACAAATGGAGCACTGAAGATGTCTCCACTTCTGATTTATCATTGACAGTAAGATTAACATTTATCAGTTATTTATAATTTAAAAATTATTTAAGGATTACATAAATTACAGTGGTAAATATGCCAAGATTATTCCACATTCTGCTGGAAGATTTCAAACTAAAAGATTTAGGAAAGCTCAATGCCCAATTGTTGAACGATTTGCAAATTCTTTGATGATGCACGGAAGAAATAACGGCAAAAAAATCAAAGCCACCAACATTATCAAACATGCTTTCGAATTAATCCACTTAATGACTGGAGAGGTAATTTCTATATTCTACTTTTAATTAAATGATTAAAGCCGTATTAACAAATTTAAATTCCATACTTTTTATCTATCTAAATTTTAGAACCCAATCCAAGTAATGGTTAATGCTATCTCAAACAGTGGAGCCAGAGAAGATGCTACCAGAGTTGGAAGAGGTGGTGCTGTTAAACGTCAAGCTGTTGACGTTTCTCCTTTAAGAAGAGTGAATAAAGCTATTTCTCTTTTGTGCCAAGGTTCAAGAGAAGCATCTTTCAGAAATACTAAAACTATTGCTGAATGTCTCAGTGATGAATTAATTAATGCTGCAAAAGGTAGTTCAAATTCTTATGCCATCAAAAAGAAGGATGAACTTGAACGAGTTGCTAAATCAAATCGTTAAAACTAATTGAATAAATATTTTGGATTTTATTTTGTAACATTTTTGTAATATAATTTTCTTTATTTTCTTGATGTTTAAGTAAAATGAATAATTAAAATCTAGTTCGATATATTCTAGATTGAATGTGGAAAACTATTTGGTACTTCCGTGTTATTTTGCCACCAAAAATTAAGAAAGAACACACGTAATTATTATATTTATTTTCTAAATCACAGTTACAAAATCAGCAAATCTTTGTAAAGAGTTTGTAAATAGTCATCCAGGTGGCAAGTAAACCACAGTGTTGAACACATCAGCACTGTTGCTTAGAACACGTTTGCACAACAAACTCACATAAATCACAGATATCCTTAATAAATTCATGTTCAGTAACGTTATCAATATTGTATTCTCTCATTTTTTATATTGTTATTTTAATTGTATTTTATAATTTAATTTTTTTTTGGGGGTAAGATAACACGGAAGTACCATTTATTATATTATAATCCAATTAAATGTTATATCTTGTATAATTTACAATTGTCAATCTCGTTAAAGTCGGTATGACATGTATTTATTGCATTTTATTAATGAGACTAACTGTCACTCATTAAGATATACCGTAAATCGCATAAAAATCATCTATGGAACGTAAATTATAATTAAACGTAGATTAACCATCAGCAAGTAAGAAGATACGTGTATAACTTAATTTTAGGTACAATTCCTAACCGTCAAAACCAATTAGTCCGACTCAATGATGTAGTATACTATAACAGACTCTTGAAGACTTTATTTATACATCACACTTCATTAAGGAGATAAATGTTGATCATTGTAATTTATATGCTTCATATTTATTTCATATTTTTTTTATTTTCGATAGCATTTTATTTTACAAAGAAATACGTGTTTTAATAAATATTTTAATAATGACAGCTGCACAGAAAAATAGTATAAATATCGACCAAAAATCAATATTATTTGTCCAAAAATTAATCCAAGATCTGTGTTAAAAAAAGTCGATCCTTCCTAATCCTAAAAATAGAACAGACACAACAGAAACGTATCGCACGCAAATATAACAAACACACAATACAAGCAATTTGAATCACTTTTTCACTTGAATTCACTTTTTAATATTTATATAGACAATCACCAGTGCAACGATGAGAATCTCAAACACTATTATTGTGATCTGTACATTAAGTGCCATGAACCGGGACTTTAAGATAAAATTGAATATTTGGAGATAGGAATTGCGATCAGAGGTTTACTATAGTTTATATCGCAAAGGTGCGACAGAGTCAGTTGGTGAATATGTGTATACAATAACTGAGTTAACAAAGAAAGCATTTGGTGTACGAGAACACATCCCTAAGTTAATTGAAAATCAATTTTAGAACGGAATTCAAAAACATTTTTATAAAGCTTTGGTAGGATATGATAATTTTAATGAATTAGTTCAGAAAGCGAAACGTATTGAGTCGATACAAAGAAATAAATTTAGTTAAACTGTAGATGCACTTAAAATAGAAGAGCCAATAGAGGCAAAACCTGAGTTGTGAAATAAAGCAGATGAAGCAACTGTATTTGAATTTTGTAAAAAATAGACGAGTCCGATTAGAAGCCAATCACATGAAAACAGGTGAAGGTTTGAAAGTCCGATAATCTGAAATTTCGTGAATCAAAATAATTTTATTAAAAATAATTTTGACAGTCGTTCTGACTATAACATAAACAATATGGACGGTCGTTTCGACTATAACAGAATTCACTTTAATAATAGAGATAATAGCGTTGAGTACAATAGAAATAATTCGAGTAGAGATAATCATTCTGAAAATATGACAATACATATAATATGAATAATCCGAGAAGTAGACAAATGAGTCCATATAGACATCGGCGAGTAAGCCCGTATAACAATGATGGAAGAGAAAGTAAATTGAAATAGACAAATCAAATATTTTAACTACCAGAAATCTGGCTTTGTAGCTAAAATATGTACAAAGCCGCAAAATGAGTCGCCAATTGGAATGAGATTTAAAATTGAACCTGAAGTTAAACAGAAAAATAGCGCTAAGCTGATAGCTGCAAATAATGAGATAAATTTTTTGAGAGAGGAACTCGAAGAGTTAAAAATTCAATATGGTAGACTTATTGAAAGAAAATTAGAGGTGTCACTAAATGAGTTTAAATGTTTTACAAATGAAGTAGATATTAATTATTATGAATTAAGACAGGCCCGAGCGGTAAATGAAAAAGATTTTTCAGAGCCTTTTAGACAAAAAGAATTGAAAAGTGAATTTGAGGAGATATTAGAAAAACGGCCGTATGACGATAATGAAACATTTGGAATAGTAAACAAAATTCAAATTGAGGCAATTGATTTCAAATATTTGAGAAATATGATACCGCTAATGGTAAAAAGACACGAATATTTGAGTTAGAAATAAAGTTGAAACAAATGATAAAATGTTACCGTGAATTTGTACGAAAAAATCAAAAATTCCATGTATCACTAACATTAACAATTGAGTCCAGAGACCTCCCTTCCAACACTTATGCGCAATAAACGTTTGCACGAAAATAAATAAAGTGAGACAAATGGCCAGTGCAAATTAGCCCGAAAAAATAGGGAAAAACGATAAAATAAAATTATACTTCAGTGGTATAGAGTTGATGAATGATGAATACATGATAGATTATGGAGTAAATGGGATTGATAATAATCTCCTATCCACTGTAATAAAAAAACAAGAGAGACTTGAAATCGATACCATCAGGGGATATGGGGAGACTGACTACAACAGATTGTTTAAAATGCAAGATGCAGAAACAACAAAACGATGTAAAGGAAGAGCTCGAGAATCGGAGATAGTTGAGAAATCAAATGATCGAAAAACAACGGAAAGTCTGAGAGATTGCAAACAGTACTAAACACGAGAGTCTAAAAGACAAAAATGACGGTAAAAACTTAACGAGCCTAATGAAATTAATCAATGCAATTAATCCAGAAACAAAACCATCTTCAATCATTAAAAATATAACTGACATGATAAAGTTAATGGAAAAGTGAATTAGTTGTGGAAGATGTAAACGAAAAATCAGTGATGAAAATATTATTTATAAATCGAGATAAAGTAATAACAGCGATGTCATACTTAGTTATGAGATATAAAATGCACCAACTTACTTGACCCACTTTATAAACTAAATGATGAAATGTGATAGAAAAGAAACAATCAGACTGTTTAAATTAGAATTAGGTGAATTATAAAAAAAGTTGAAATTTCATGAAGTAAACTTAAAATTTTAAATCAAGTAAATTAAGGTCAAAAATTTTCAAATAAGTAAATTGAGGTCTAAATTTTTAAATTAAAGTAAATTAATGTAAAATTTTAAATTTAATTAATTTATTGTCAGATACAGCAAACCCTCCAACTGCGCGGTAAATAGGTTCCACAAAAACAACGCGCAAACCGAAACTGTGAACTTGATTTTATATGTAATTATGGGGTTATTAGAAACATTGCAAAAAATATAATAAAAAGTCTTTATTCAACGACTTACACATAACGAATATAAACATAAGTAAAAATTAAATATAATTTAAATATAATTTAATACATATATATTTTTAATTAAACAAACACTTATAATTATGTAATTTAACATCCTCATTCTTACGTGATCACTAGAAAAATGAAACTGTCAATATTTTTTTGAAATAAAAAGTATATATGCATCGAAATACGGGAATCACTATTTTCTGTTTCAAAAATTGTAGGATTCATCGATATGAATTAACATGATTTTTTTTGTCAAAAACAAAATCGCACAACTACGAAATTTTTACCGCGCAGATAGAAATTTTGGTATTTAAAACTTGGCCGCGTAATTGCGAAACCGTGCAATGAAAAACCGCGCAGTTGAAGGGTTTACTGTATTTTGAATAACTATCATCTGATGAGAAATGTTAATTTTAGATGCAAATCTTTGTGAATTAGTAAATCACCACATGAAATTATTGGTTAAATATGTAAATTAAGGTCTAAAATTTTAAATTAAGTTAATTATGGTGTAAAATGTTAAATTAAGTAATCAATGGTCTTAAATTTAAATTGAAGTAAATTAAGGTTAAATAAATAAATTAAGGTCTAAAATTTTAAACTTGAGTAATCAATGGTCTAAATTTTTAAAATAAAGTAATATTTTTAAATTAAGTAAATTTAAGTAATAATTTATTGTCAGATATTTTGAATAACTATCATCTGATGAGAAATGAAAATTTTAAATGAAAAATTTTATGAAATATTTTTCATTGTCAATTTTAGATAAAAATTTTTATAAATTTTTAAATTAAAGTAATCAAGGGTCTATATTTTAAACTTAACTAAACTAAGGTCTAAATATTTCAATTAAGTAAATTAAGATCTAAGTTAATCAGGTAAATTAAGGTTAAATTTTAAACTAAAGTAAATTAATGTAATAATTTAAATTTTATTGTCAGATATTTAGAAAAAAACTAGCAATCAATGTGAATTGACAATTTTAGAAGCAAATTCTAATGAAATAATTTTAATTGAAAATTTTTATGAAATACTTTTAAATGTCAATTTTAAATGTAATTTTTTATGAAATAATTTTCAATGACATTTTTAAATAAAATTTTATGAAATAATAATAAGAGCTATATTTTTAAATAAAGTAATTAAAGGCTATATTTGGTAAATTAAATGCTAAAATTTTAAATTAAGTAAATTAAGTAAATTAATTAAGTAAATGTAATTTAAAATTAAGTAATAAATTTTGAAAGATGATCAGAATTTGTAATAATAATTAAAGAAAATTATGGCTAAGTTAATTAGGTTTAAAGAATAATTACCTTTCCATTTAACATTACAGTGTTAATTCTTACCATTTTAGAATAATATTTTTTATCAAAGTTCTTATCTTGATTTATTTAATTATAATTGAATTTAATGACAAATTCCATCGAGTTATCTTCAGTTTTAATGATTTAATTTGAAAGATTATTTAGGCAAATTTTGGTGTCTAAGACATTCATTAGTAATTTTTTAGAGTTGATGTTAGGTGGATTTTGGAAATATTCAAGTGAATTTCTATTATTTTTTGTGATTTTTATGTTGATTGAGGTTGGTTTTAAGATAGATTTAATTAATTTCTTGATAATTTGCTGTATATTTATAAATTTATTTTTTAATTTATTTTTAAACAAAAATTATTTTTAATGACAGTTAAGTGATCGGATAAATTTTAAAGATGACTGAATGATATTAAATTTAACTAAATAATTTTTTGAATAAATATATTTTCTAAGAATATTTCCATGAATGTTTACACATTGATGAACTTTTAAATATTAAAAATCATAAGCTAAGAAACCAGTTAATTTTTATCATGATTTACATGAAAATTAATTTAGTTTTGTGATTTAGTTTGATATAACTGCTTGAAAAATGATTGACAAGAATCGATGAAGGCTTATGATCAATGAATGAGAAATTATCATGTCTAGTTAGGTATTTGATGGTAAATGGGTGAAATATTTGTAGAAAATAATGATTTTAGTGAACTTTGATTTTCTGTAACAGGTAATGATCTTATTCTTATTGTTAAATAACAATCTTTTAAGGAAATTACAATACCTTAGGTGAAATAGTCAGTATAAGTTCATTGAATGTGTTGGAATTGAATCCCCGTGCTCTGCTTCAATTATCAAAATATGGCTCAAAACATTTTATTAAAAAGGTTTGAAACAATATTATTAATTAAATTTTTTATTTAATCTCAGTTCGTCGGTGTTGCTATCCGTAGATTACCCCTTAGAATAAATCAATTTTCTCAACTTTTTAAAAGATTCTGAATTTTTGTAAGTTATTGTACTTCGTTTTGTGTGTGTTACATACATATTTTTATGATAAATTTATATTTTTCAAATAGTTAACATTACTTTTTAAAATTTTTGTTTCGTATAAAGTATAATTAAAATTTAATTTTCTGTAAAATGGATTGATTAGAATTTGTGTATGTCGTTTTGAATGATTTTATACTAAATTTGAATTTTTCATCAATTTAGCGTAGTTTTAAAGAATTTTGTAGTATGATGATGAACAGATAGAATGCTTATGCTCTATAATTATGCTCTATAAATTAGGCTAAATATAATTTTATTTGCACACTTGTTTTATTTTAATTATTGAAATTTTCTGTATTTTGCTGTTTTGTTGATTAATACATCAATGAATAATTATAATTTCCTGATGATTTGTCCATCAAATATCTAATGTATTCTGTATGCCATATATTTTGGTTTAATTATTGCATCTTTAATCTAATAATTTAAGTTTTATTATGTCTTTGTAAAATAAGTCAACTTTAGCGTCAAAATGTGTTTTTAAAATATATTTAAGTTTTAAAATACTGCAGCGTAATATATATTCTTTCCTACCCCTTTCCTTGAATTTTTGATTGATCAGAATTTGTTCGTGTTTATTATCTTCAATCTATAAACAATAATCTAACATTTAACAAATAGTTAAACTTTAAAAATGAATTCTTTAATAAAAAACGTCATGAATGTTCGAGGAAAAATTCAGAAATTTGGTAAATTTTAATTTATTGATTAATTAATTAATTTAGATAATATTAATGAAAACAATTTAAAATCGAAGATTGAAAGAAATTTGAAAAGAAAGAGTAAACATAATTTTTTATTAATTGATTTAATTAATTAATAATTTAAGTAATACGAATAAAGAGAAAATTTATGTCAATATGTCAATAAATCAAAATGAAAGTATTGATTACTTATTATGATTTAAAAGAAATTTAATAAAATTTTTTATTTAAGTAAATGCTAAATATTTTTAATTTGGTATATATTTTTAGTAATAAATTTTGTAAATATTTCTTGTAATAAATAATAATAATTTGCAAATTTTTGCGTAAACATTAATTTAACCACATTTATTTAATATTATTTAGTAATAATAATATTTTGTATAATAATTACAATTATATATCGAATTTCTTTTATTTTATGATATTTAAAAGCTTTTGAATAATTTTAATGGTATTTTATAATTAAGGTAATCTTTACCCGAATTATTGTTAATGTAAAGTTCATGATGACAGCAATTGCCATGAAATAATGAAAAAATACTATCGACATGTAAATAAACGAATCACCTTCTTTATATGTCCCATTTGTAAGAGCTACCAAAATATATCTTTTTCTGACTTTTATAGTCAACACTGCACATTTAAATCAATTTTCTTGTACAAAGAAGAAACCTTTTGCATTTATTAATCTAAATAAAAGACTAATTGTTACTGTTTGTCCACAACCAACGAAACTATTCGTAATTTCCGACGATGAAGATGTTCATTTATCAAATGACGAAAATATTGTTTAATATGGTGAATAGTGTCTAAAATGAGAATCCACCCCAATATTCGCTCGTAAAAAAAACAAAAGAAGTTTGTTTTTTTTATCCTCGCTCACCCTTCGGGAGGGGATGGGGGGCCTAGGATTCCCATTTTAGACATTACTACAAATGTATACAATGATTTAATTATTTTAAAATAAAAATAATTTCAATAATGTTGGGTACCCAAATTTTATTGGTAGCCAAGAATAATCAAGTTCCATTGACCCTTTGGAACCTTGAACCTTACAAAGGTAGAGGTTTGAATGATTTTCTCAAAAATCAAATTTCATCATCTGATTTATTCTCAAAAAATTTTTCTGTACCGCATACTAGAATAACTAGCAAAAATCACCAGTTATTCACCATATAAAATGAAAAAATTGCACTTACCAGCAAAGATGATAAAAGGGTTTGGGTGGGGTAAAATAAAAGTTATGCATATGGGAGGTACCTCAAACATTTTTGTGTCAGTTAGCGTAAATTAGTAAAAAAAATAATAAGAATTACAGATAAGAATTAATAATTTAAATTTAAACTAAAATAAATAAAATTAATTAGCAAAATTAAGAAATAAAATTATAATAATTAATTAATTAAATGAAAATAATAAAATAAAAGGAAATAATTAATGAAAATATTTGTTAACTTCTGACTAATTATTGAGTAGTAATTGGGGTACCAAATTGGGGTGGTAAGCTCATATCTACCTATTCATGCTCATGATACTTACTTTTCCCTTGGTTGTGTTCGTCATAAGCGTCACGATCCTCATTCTAAGCCTCGCAAGGCTAGTAGCTTTTGGGGCAGTAATCTTTTTATAATTTTAGGTAATATTTAAGAAATTCGTTACCCCGTTGGTTCGGTCTGGTGGATGAACCAGATTCCAACACCTCATTTTATCCTGATTAACTGACTTGATCACGATTTCGTGAAGCAAGATTTTTGTAGTTTCATTGGCCAGAACACATGAATATCAATGTTCGCGAAACGGTTTCTGTTATATTATTTATTTTTATTATGTTATGGGTATTGGAAATGAATCGGTAGGATCTATTAACACTGGTTTCTCTGGAATAAGTGAAAGCGATATCTTCCTCACCCTGAGAGTTGGTTCGCCAATTTGATGATATTCGACTTTATGCTTCGTGGCTGAACAAATTCGAGAATGTCGTGGTCTCTAACTGTCCTAGTATTATTTGTTTATTGATAATAAATTACATTGTCTTTAGTTGTTAATTATAAGTGTTTTAATATTTTCCCTTTCTTAGAGGAGTACTTTGATTTAAATGGCATAGGCTGTTAGGTCTCCTCTTTTGAAACGTTTGGGTAGGAATTTCCTTTAGTCTCTATTTTGGCTGGTATCCAAAAGGTGGTTTGTAGTAGGTGGGTAAATTATCGCATGATATTATATCATGAAGTTAGTGAAGCAAGGGGTGTTACCAAAATAGATCTAAGTACTTTGATGATATTATTGAACGGATATGGTTGCTGTTACTAAGCTTAATAACGAGGATTCTCAAATAGTTATTATTGTTATTGCTCAGTAAATTAAGTAATAAACATAGCAATTACAATAATAACAATAAAGTAATAATAATGAAAGTCACAACAGCATTAATACTATTATAGAGAGCATTAATAATTGCATCATTTCAGTAAGATATGTAAGTTCGTGTGGTAGGCCCGAGTATGCAAGTTAGTATTATACCTTTTATGTCTGAATGTGTGTAGAGAAATTTTGTAAGACCCGATAGAGTCACCGATAAAAATATGTGTCGGGACAATCGGGGTGCGTGTATGTTATTTAAAACATTATGTGCACAAAAAAAATATATAAAAATAAATTAATAAAATATAATTAACTAACGATGTTTTACAAACTTTATTAACAATAAAGAATAAAATCCTTATTTGTGAGGGGATACATCGTATCACAGTCCTGGTTACTATAATTCCAAACTGTGATGTTGGAACTCGTGTTTGATTCGAGCTTGGGTTATTGGGAACTGTCTTGGATAGAGACGGAACGAGAGCCTTGGGTAGAGTACAAAATTTGATTGTTTTAATATTTAGTGTGCTTTTTTGTATCACGCCGATGTCTACTTTTGCAATGTTTGTCGTTTTAATCTTGCTGGTTTCCTTGTCTGTTGTGAGGTTTTCAATTAATTTTTTGTTTCTGCAACCTACTATTAAGTTGTAGTGTGCTAGGAAATCAGTTCCGATTATTGATTGTTGTACCACTGCGATTATGAATGACCAGTTGTATTTTTGTGAATTTATTGTTAAGGTTAGTGTGTGTTGGCCAAATGTTTTTATGCTGGAGCCGTTTGCGGCTGTAATTGATTTTTCTGTGTTTTTTGCGTTTTAGTGAATGTAAGTAGATAGATAAGGCACCGCTAGATCAGGACTCCGCTGGATCATATACCCTCCCCCCTAGGGAAAATTTTTAAAATTCTTTTCAAGGTCAAATTTTTTAATGTAAAGTTCATTTTTTTTTAATTTGAAATTTGAGAGTTCCCGACAAGAGATATTATTATTTGAAAATAAAGGTCTTTGAAACACAGGGATTATTATTATATATACTCTGAGTTTATCCGACAAGATATTCTGTCCCCCTATGGGTATTGCTCACAAAGGTACTGGTCACACTCAACAACTCGCAAGGGTATTATTATTATTATTATTATTATTATTATTATTATTATTATTATTATTATTATTATTATTATTATTATTATTATTATTATTATTATTATTTATTATTATTATTTTTTTTCTAAAATTTTAATTAATTTATTTATTATTTATTTATATTTTTATTTTTATTATTTTATTATTATTATTATTATTATTATTATTATTATTATTATTATTATTATTATTATTATTATTATTATTATTATTATTATTATTATTATTATTATTATTATTTTATTATTATTATTATTTTTTTTTAATATTTTAATTAATTTATTTATTATTTATTTATATTTCTATTTTTATTATTATTATTATTATTATTTTTATTATTATTATTATTATTATTATTATTATTATTATTATTATTATTATTATTTTATTATTATTATTTTTTTTTCTAAAATTTTAATTTATTTATTTATTATTTATTTATATTTTTATTTTTATTATTTTATTATTATTATTATTATTATTATTATTATTATTATTATTATTATTTTATTATTATTATTATTATTATTATTATTATTATTATTATTATTATTATTATTATTAAGATTTACAAAATTATCATTAGTTTTCATAAAAATGATAATGAATTAAGACATTAAAAGATTAAAAGATATATTAAATCACAGATCAATTCGATAATAATACGTCATATCAATATCATTGCCATCATTGGCATCATTGAAATTTGGACTTCGACCTCCGAATAGTGGACGAATTTCTGAAATTACTTGATCAACATCTAAGGCATCTATTCCTAAATAATGTCCAAACGCGAGACTTGAATTTTTCCCCAACCATAATCGTTTGTCATCGTTGTTTGACAATGCAATCTTTTAAACGTAAGAAGCTGGTGGATGCGCGTCCCTATTCTAGTTTGTGGCACCGTATATACTACGCTGTTGTTGTAGCAGTCTAAATAAGACTGGTGCCTAATTTGAGTCCCTATCAATTTGACTCCCTTTGCTTTTAAATAATCTTTAGCCCCTAACAAACTATAGCACTTGGGTCTTAAGAAAACCCACTCCTTATACCCAAGACCTTTACTTTCATCTTTAAACTTCCCTATCACAGAATCAAGGTTTCTCGAGTATAAGGGATGTGCTGGGTCATAGTTGCTAGTATCTAAAAGATTGTCACGAATCATTGCCGGCAAAAGAGTGTCAAGCTTACAGTGCTTTATCTCTAAGAAAAAGGAGTCGGTATCACAATTAAATTCAGACCTGTACTTGGCCAATTCCACATATTGTAGTTGATACATTCTTAGTTTAGACAAATCTAACACTGTTTGACCAATATAGCTAGGCCTGTCTAAACATATTGAATCTTTATCCAGATGGGTGGCTATCAAGTCATCATCAATTTTGATAGATTTTCTGAAAGTAGGTTTTGAAGCATATACAATCATCTTTTCAGCTGAATTGCATAGCCTCAAATTCATCCGTTTTTTAAGGTTTTCCACGGATTTCCCATACAGACTATTATTAAATAGTTTATATAAATCTCTGTGCAGCTCCCATGTAGAATTGGCTCTCAAATTAGTGTTTTTGTCTATGTACGATTTAAAAATGGGTGCATGCTTAAATTTAATTGCTCTATGTACATTTTTAATAATAGCCCCCAATTCTATATACAACTTGAGAAGTCGCCAATGAAGAACATGGTTGTTCTTCGGCCAAGGCGTGAGCATCAGCTTCTCAACTTTAGAATTTGGCGGGCACATCTTTTCCGGAGCAATCGGAAAATCATTCAGAAACTCATGCAAACAATCAGGTATATCAATATCAACCTCCATAGTTTACCCATATGGAAGGATTTCAATATTTTCATTCATACATTCATTCAAGACAGAATCAAGATCATCATACAAGATCAGGCACACTACCATCTACTCTACTTTTCACGGGTCTGATCGAGATTTAAGTGTAACCATGTATAGGCAGAATTTAATTCCCTACAACATGGCGCAATTATAATTTCAGTTTGGTGTTAAGTGTGTAATACACACATGTTTTTACAATAAATTTGTATTTTTTCGCACGGTTAACGTTATTTTCTTGGATTTTTATTCATATAATATATAGACAAAATCTAATTTTCTATAAAATAGCTTAATTAAAAATTATGTATCTTGTTTTGTGTGTAATACACACATGTTTTTTCAATAAATTTGTATTTTTCATACATTTAACGTACTTTTCTTGGGATTTTATTCATATAATATATAGATAAATTTAATTTTCTATAAATATAATTGGTTGAAAACTATGTATCTTGTTTTGTGTATAATACACACATGTTTTCTTGATTTTATTTTTTTTTTAATATTAATATTTTTTTTTAATATATTTTTTTTTAAATATTAATAATAGCAATAATAATAATAATACTAATAATAATAATAATAATAATAATATTAATAAAAATAATAAAATAATAATAATAATATAAATAATGAAAATAATAATAAAAATAAAATAAAAATAATGATAATAATAAAAATAATATTAATAAAATAATAATAATAATAATAATAATAAAAATAAAAATAATAAAAAATAATAATAATAATAATAATAATAATAATATTAATAATAATAATAATAAAATAATAATAATAATATAAAATAATAATAATAATTTGTAAATATATTATGATTTTTGAAGAAAACAATCATGAAAATATTGAAAATCGTGAAAATATTGAAAATAATCATGAAATTGATGCAAATTATGAAAATATTAAAATATTAATAATAATAATAATAATATTAATAAAATAATAAAATAATAATAATAATATAAATAATGAAAATAATAATAAAAATAAAATAAAAATAATGATAATAATAAAAATAATATTAATAAAATAATAATAATAATAATAATAATAATAATAATAAAAATAATAAAAAATAATAATAATAATAAAAATAATAATAATATTAATAATAATAATAATAAAATAATAATAATAATATAAAATAATAATAATAATTTGTAAATATATTATGATTTTTGAAGAAAACAATCATGAAAATATTGAAAATCGTGAAAATATTGAAAATAATCATGAAATTGATGCAAATTATGAAAATATTAAATAAATCAACTTTAGTGTCAAAATGTGTTTTTAAAATATATATAAGTTTTAAAATACCGCAACGTAATGTATTTGTCCTATCCCTTCCTTGATTTTGATTGGACCGGAAAATATTTATTTTCTTTATAAGCAGTTACAATTTTCAAATTCGTCACAATTATTTTTAAATTTTACAAATTTTTGACTAAAAAATTTTCGATTAAAAATGGACGATGAATTAGATAATATTTTACGCTCCATGATGGCAGGAGAAAACGGTAAATTATTTTATTTTTATTATTATTATTATTTTAGAGAATTTATGGTATGAAGTCACCGAGGCCGACAACTATAATCAAGATCAGCCAATTATTATTAGTGACAAAAAAGAAGATCTTTTATTAAGAAAATTTATTTTTAAAATTTAATTGAAAATAAAATTATTTAGTTGATCAGCCTATTAATGACGGTGAAAATGTTATTGAGGACAATACCCGAAATATTATCATGGAATCAACGGGTAAATTTATTTCATTTAATTAATGAATTACAAAAACTTTAGGTGATGATACCTCGAATGTTGAATATGCCCCAAATCTTAATAATGTTTCTGATGAATATGCCCTCACGTCTATTGAGGAGAAAATTAATCATGCCTCCGTTTATTATGGGGATGAATCTGAGGATGATTCCGATATAGAATCAAAATGTTAGTTATATTTTATTATTATTTTTAAAATTAATTTAAAATTGTGTTTGATAATTAATTTGTTTAATAACCACATATAAATTATGAAAATGTTTCTTGAAATAATTATGAAAATGCTGAAAATGATGAAAATGCTGAAAATTATGAAAATGTTCCTGAAATTATTATGACAATGTTGAAAATAATGAAACGTTCCAGAAACTTATGAAAATGTTTATGAAAATAATTATGAAAAATCTGAAAATTATGAAGACGTTCCTGAAATTATAATGAAAATGTTGAAAATTATGAAATGTTCCTGAAAATTATGAAAATCTTTCTGAAGATAATTATGAAAAATCTGAAAATTAGGACAAATATGAATATGTTCCTGAAAATGATGTTGAAATTAATAATTGAATAGAAATAATACTTTGAAAATATTAATTGTCAAGCATAGTTTGCATTGAGCACTCAACTACTCTCTCTAATAATAATATTAAAAAAAATAGTAATATTAGATATAATAATAATAATAATATTAATAATAATTGTTCAATCGCGAATTCATAATAACGCCTAAACCTTTTATTTTCATATACATGTTTATATCTACATCGAGCTGCTTCCATTTGTGCACGACATACTTGAGATCGATAATCAGGGATCATAGCAGTCATAACACCTCCAGTACTTTCAGTAATATTAAACAATCTCGTAGCTGAACTCTTCTCAATCATTTTATTTGGAACCTGTCTTTGTGTAGCTACACATAAATTTGATCTCATATTATTCCTTTCTGAACACAAAACAATATCGATTCGGCCATTTTGATCTTGAGCACATTTCAACAAATTTGTTTGATCCATATTCAATTCACCAGGTACAGATTGAACTAATTGTCGGTCTCGAGATAATGTGATTAGAGAGAATCCATTATCCAGAACTTTAAGAGATTTGCTAGATCTGATAACATCGTCTTTACAAATAGTTTCTATTTCCATTTTGCTGCGGGTTCTATTCAACCTTGCCATTAAATCATCGAGATCCATCAATTCCCCGTTATATTTAGATTCATAATTTGTAACTTTGTTACTTTCCATAAATTCCAACCAAAATCGAAGAGAACTCCTTCAACAAACTTCAATTCAACCTTAAATCCATTCGAAATCGATAAATCCTAAAAACTCAAAATTACAACTAATAAACCATAAATTCAAATACCTCTTGCTCGCGTCTGTGTGCGCACACAGCCAAAAACAAAGAAAAGAAAAGCGCACACAGACGCGAGATCAGATTAAAATTTCCACCTTCTCAATTTTACGCGTCTGTGTGCGCACACAACCAAAACAAAGAAAAAAGCGCACACAGACGCGAAACAACTAATAATTCACCAATAATAATAATAACACTGATAATAATATTTATGATATCTCCCATATTTTATACCTCTGATAATAATAATATTACAATAAATTATATATGTATTCCTATTATTATTCCGTTTTATAATTATTATGCGATAAAAACTGCTTAAGAATTGTTAATAAAGACATTAAATATAAATGCAATATTTTATTAATATTTAAATCTATTAATATATTTTATATATATTTATAATTCATCAGGTAAATTATACCCACGCTACTGCATGTCATCAAATGATCATACAAATATATGCCATAAAAATATGAAAAAATACTACGGTCATAGATTATATGGCATCAACTACTTTATATGTCCAATATGCGAGACTTCCCAAAGCATTAAATATATAGAGTTTTATAATATTCACAAATCGCATTTAAATTGGTTCTCTTTAAATAAAAAGAAATTGTTTATTAAAATACAACAATCAACATATAATACTACAAAACACCTAAATACAAAACCTATAAATTATAATTATAATACAAAACATGTAAATAATAATGTAAATAATACTAATTTAAATACGAATCTAAATACTAAAATAAATAATATTCTAAATAATAATAAACAGCCTGCTGTTAGTTTTGGGTCTGGTGTTCCCTCTAAAATTGTTAAAATTAATACAACTGGTGATTCAATATATAACCAAATAGGTGGTTCGATCGATATTGACGATGAACCTGAAATTGAGATAGATTTTAAGGGGGCTAGAAAGAATTTACGATTTAATATGGAAAAAGATAACTTGGTACACGTTTTCATTACAAATAAGATGACAAATAAATTAATTGCCGAAATAAACGGTATGGGCACAGTTAAAATTCAGTTCACCGTTTTAATCCAGTTTTAGAAAGATGGGGAAATTAGAGATAATTTTTTCTCTAATAGCGCCGAAGTTTTTTCAGATAATTTTTTAATGAATGGAATCACCAGATTAAATGAGAAAATAGAAAAATTCACATATTTGGGTAGCGGATGGCGGGTGGTTAAAGTCAAAGAGATAGATTTTATATTAACAAAATTTACCCATATGAATAGGTTAGCTGAACATAGTTATATCCCCACCCCATCAGCTTTAAATCCAAAAAAAGCAATAGTAAACGTCAAAAACACCGACGATATGTGCTTTATATATAGTATTTTAGCCCTTTTAAAACGTAATGTTGTACATATAAATAGAAATAGAGTTAGTTCCTATGAAAATTATCTTGACGAGTTAAATTTTGACCCCATTTCCGATTGCCCAATGAAATTGTGCGACATCCCTAAATTTGAAAGGAAAAATAAGGATTTAAATTTATCAATAAATGTTTTAATTTATAAAAAGACCCCAGGTAAGCCTTATGAAAATGTAATTGACGATAATTATATTCCACATCATCCTCAATTAGATATTATTCACCGATCTAAGGTTATGGGTGGTGAACCCATATACTTACTTTTATTGGAAGACGGTGATAATTTCCATTATACCGCAGTTTTTAACTTACAAAAATTAATGAACTCTCACCCTAATAGCTCCTGCAACC
Source organism: Schmidtea polychroa (assembly GCA_959609185.1). Taxonomy (NCBI): domain Eukaryota; kingdom Metazoa; phylum Platyhelminthes; order Tricladida; family Dugesiidae; genus Schmidtea; species Schmidtea polychroa. The sequence goes on along the minus strand of CAUHTR010002532.1, from coordinate 10,209 downwards.
TTTGGATTAGAGTGAACTGGTGTCCCCATTGTCTCAATGGTTTTCGACATGAAAAAGCATTTAACGTACATGTTGCACTATGCAGTAAGAACCAGATAGGTACTACTTTATATACCCTACCTAAAGAGAAAAATTTAATTTTTTCAAAATTATGCGATTCGTGATATATGCCGATTTTGAGGCAATTTTACCCGAGGATATAATACACCATCAAAAGCACTTGCCAATAACAGCAGGCATGTTATTAATTAATAATTATAATAACACTAGATTTTATTATGAGTTTGTTGTGGATGATTGTGTGTTGTCTTTCTTGCGTAAGGTGGAGGAAATTGCTGTCACAATTGTCCTGCCATATTACGAAATTAATGGGAAAAAGCCCATGCAAACTTTGTCTTTCGTTCAACAGCGGGCATATAAAGATTCCAGAACCTGTTATCTGTGTAAAAAATTCATTAGAGATAGAGTTAGGGACCATTGCCACTTCTCAGGCAAGTATCTTGGTGCTGCTTGTAGGAAATGTAATGTTTCTCGGCGAATTCAGAGTCAGTTACCGGTTGTGTTTCATAATTTGAGAGGTATGATCTCCATCATATTTTGAAGTATGGCTTGAATAATTTTCCTTCTTGGGAATTAAATATTATTCCGATTACTACTGAAAAATTCATCTCCCTCATTGCGTATATTAACAAATTGCCTGTTCGTTTTATTGACAACATGCAGTTTGTTAATTCATCTTTAGCAAAAGCGGTTAAGACTCTTTCCGATCTGCCTTTAACTTCTTCTGTTTTTGATGGCGAAATTGTTCAGCCAAAGGTATCTTTCCATATGACTTTGCCACATCACTTGAGGTTCTGGAATCGACTCTTGAACTACCTCCTATCTGGGATTCTGTGTCTAATGATGAATATGCATTAGCCCAAGTTTATTTGGACTCAGCAAAACTGCAATAACATGTTAGATTACATGTTAACTTACCTTAAATTAGACGTGTTTCTCCTCGCAGATTATTTTCAACAATTCCGTGCAAAGGCCATTGTTTACAATGGTCTTGAACCTCTTAATTTCTACGGAATTCCCGGTATGTCATGGGCCTCAGCGCTTATGACATTAACGGAACCCATAGAACTTTTGCAGGACATGGAAATGTTCAATTTCTATGAAGGAGGGATACGGGGTGGGTTAACATTTGTTAACAAACATTATGTTGTAAGTTCTGAAGACACAGAACTCTTGTATATTGATATTAATAACTTGTATGGTTGGGCCTTAAGCCAAAATCTGCCTTATGCTGACTTTGAATGGGTGTATGATGATCTTGATTCTGTCTTGAATGAATGTATGAATGAAAATATTGAAATCCTTCCATATGGGTAAACTATGGAGGTTGATATTGATATACCTGATTGTTTGCATGAGTTTCTGAATGATTTTCCGATTGCTCCGGAAAAGATGTGCCCGCCAAATTCTAAAGTTGAGAAGCTGATGCTCACGCCTTGGCCGAAGAACAACCATGTTCTTCATTGGCGACTTCTCAAGTTGTATATAGAATTGGGGGCTATTATTAAAAATGTACATAGAGCAATTAAATTTAAGCATGCACCCATTTTTAAATCGTACATAGACAAAAACACTAATTTGAGAGCCAATTCTACATGGGAGCTGCACAGAGATTTATATAAACTATTTAATAATAGTCTGTATGGGAAATCCGTGGAAAACCTTAAAAAACGGATGAATTTGAAGCTATGCAATTCAGCTGAAAAGATGATTGTATATGCTTCAAAACCTACTTTCAGAAAATCTATCAAAATTGATGATGACTTGATAGCCGCCCATCTGGATAAAGATTCAATATGTTTAGACTGGCCTAGCTATATTGGTCAAACAGTGTTAGATTTGTCTAAACTAAGAATGTATCAACTACAATATGTGGAATTGGCCAAGTACAGGTCTGAATTTAATTGTGATACCGACTCCTTTTTCTTAGAGATAAAGCACTGTAAGCTTGACACTCTTTTGCCGGCAATGATTCGTGACAATCTTTTAGATACTAGCAACTATGACCCAGCACATCCCTTATACTCGAGAAACCTTGATTCTGTGATAGGGAAGTTTAAAGATGAAAGTAAAGGTCTTGGGTATAAGGAGTGGGTTTTCTTAAGACCCAAGTGCTATAGTTTGTTAGGGGCTAAAGATCATTTAAAAGCAAAGGGAGTCAAATTGATAGGGACTCAAATTGGGCACCAGTCTTATTTAGACTGCTACAACAACAGCGTAGTATATACGGCGCCACATTTATTATCATTTTTATGAAAACTAATGATAATTTTGTAAATCTTAATAATAATAATAATAATAATAATAATAATAATAATAATAATAATAATAATAATAGTAATAATAATAATAATAATAATAATAATAATAATAATAATAATAATAATAATAGTAATAATAATAATAATAATAATAATAATAATAATAATAATAAAAATAATAATAATAATAATAATAATAAAAATATAAATAAATAATAAATAAATAAATTAAAATATTAAAAAAAAATAATAATAATAATAAAATAATAATAATAATAATAATAATAATAATAATAATAATAATAATAATAATAATAATAATAATAATAATAATAATAATAGTAATAATAATAATAATAATAGTAATAATAATAATAATAATAATAATAATAATAATAATAATAATAATAATAATAATAATAATAATAATAATAATAACAATAATAATAATAATAATAAAATAATAAAAATAAAAATATAAATAAATAATAAATAAATAAATTAAAATATTAGAAAAAAAAATAATAATAATAAAATAATAATAATAATAATAATAATAATAATAATAATAATAATAATAATAATAATAATAATAATAATAATAATAATAATAATAATATTAATAATAATAATAATAATAATACCCTTGCGAGTTGTTGAGTGTGACCAGTACCTTTGTGAGCAATACCCATAGGGGGACAGAATATCTTGTCGGATAAACTCAAAGAATATATAATAATAATCCCTGTGTTTCAAAGACCTTTATTTGCAAATAATAATATCTCTTGTTGGGAACTCTCAAATTTCAATTTAAAAAAAAAAAATGAACTTTACATTAAAAAATTTGACCTTGAAAAGAATTTTAAAAATTTCCCCTAGGGGGGGGGGGGGGGTATGTGATCCAGCGGAGTCCTGATCTAGCGGTGCCCTATCTATCTACTAATGTAGTGGGGCAGTAGTGATATTTCAGAGCCTGTGTCAGTTAGAAAATCAGCGTTGTTTGTGTGCACTAAAAATGTATTGTTTTTTCCCTGAATGTGGGTGCTATCAACAGTGACGGTTTTAGTTTTCCTATTCTATCTTATGATATTCACAGGGTTTTGTGCATTTATATGCTTTGTCACAGAATTTATTGTGAAAGTAGCAGTAGTTTTTGTTGATAAACTCGCTTCTTGATTCTTTTTCTGGGCTGTTGTTTCGGTAGTTGTTGTATCGGTTTAGGGAGTTTGACCGGTTTTTGTAGTGATTGTTTGGGATTGTCTGCGGCTGTAGTTCTGCTTGTTGTTTCCGTCTGATGATTGGTTATAGTTTTGTCTGTTATGATTATCTCATGATTGGTTTGTTTTGAAATTGTTTCTGTTGTATACGTCTCTATTTTCGTTTGAATTGAAATTTTGCCTGTTACATTTTGTTTCGGCTAGTTCTGCTTTAATTTGTCTGTTTTCGACAATTATTTCGTCGAATTTGCTAATCAATGTGTTTATAAGTTGATTTGTTGTTTTGTTTGATTCAGTGTTTTTGTTGTTTGTCTGGTTGTTCTAATTTGTTTTGTTTCTGTTGTAGTTTTGAGCGCTGCATATAGCCGTATAAATTTCTTCATTGATTTTATTTGTGATGTATGCTAGCGTTTCTACGTCCGAATTGAGTAGTGTCTAAAATGGGAATCCTAGGCCCCCACCCCAATATTCGCTCGTAAAAAAAAACAAAACAAGTTTGTTTTTTTTATCCTCGCTCACCCTTCGGGAGGGGATGGGGGCCTAGGATTCCTATTTTAGACATACTACAAATCCATATATATTAATATAATAATAATTTATATACACATGTATACAAATATTTTAATAATTTTAAAATAAAAATAATTTCAATAATGTTGGGTACCCAAATTTTATTGGTAGCCAAGAATAATACAAAGGATTTAATAATAATTTTAATATACACCCAATTCTTTTTTTACACGGTCTTTTTTACATGATTTTGAAATAACACGGTCCACAAAAAAGGAACAAATCTTCTTTTTTTGCACGAAATATTTGGTTTAACACTATTTCCAAAAAAAATTTTATGTTTTAATTTGGTTTTTATTGTTATTTTGACAAATATTTTTTTAGTAAATTTTACTTACATAAGGAAGTTTTAATAAACTATTAATGTTATTTTTTTTAAATTTAAAATTTTTTACTTATTATTTTATTTTACTAAAGGAAATTTTAATAAACTGGTAATTTCCTGCAAAAATTATTATTTTTAAGAAGTTTTACTTACATAAGGAAATTTTAATAAACTGGTAATGTTATTTTTTTTAGATTTAAAAATTTTTTATTAAGTGTTTTTATTTTAATTTTTATTATAGCCGATTAATAAGATGCCTAAACCAACAAAAACTAATCGGAAGCGACAAGCGATTTCTTTGGAAACTAAAATAAAAATCTTAGACAGTTTTGAGAGAGGCGTAGGTCCCACATCTATTGGCAAAGATTTTAGTTTAAGTGTAGCGACTATCAGAATCATAAAAAAAAGTGAGGATTCAATTCGACGATCAGTTATTTTTGGATCGAACATCAGTTCCAAAGCATCGTCATATAGCCGAAATATTATCTCGGAGAAAATGGAAAAAAGTTTAGTGGTTTGGATAGAGGATTTGCTGCAGAAAAAAATACCAATAGATGGAAAAAATATAAAGGAAAATGCCCTTAGAATATACAAACGACTTCGGGAATTGGAGCCACCAACAAGTGTCAATGCAATGAAGACGATGACATTTAATGCAAGTGAAAGATGGCTGACAGGATTCCTAAAAAGGCAAACATTTCATAATGTAAAAATAAAAGGAGAAGTAGCATTAGCAGATGAAAATGCTGCAAAGAGTTTTCCAGAAAAATTCATAAAAATAATTGAACACGGTGGCTATACGCCAGACCAGGTATTTAATGCCGATGAAACGGGATTATTCTGGAAAAAATTGCCCTCCAGGACCTACATTGCTAAATCAGAAAAATCTGCTGGTGGTTTCAAAGCCTCTAAGGATCGAGTAACGTTTTTATTGTGTAGTAACGCATCTGGAGATAAGATTTTAAAGCCACTGTTAATCAACAGGTCATTAATGCCACGAGCTTTGAAATGCAAGAATATTAAACAGCTTCCAGTCCATTGGATGGCTAATAGAAAGGCGTGGATGACAGGAGAATTCTTTACATGTATAGAATGATTTAATAATTTTAAAATAAAAATAATTTCAATAATGTTGGGTACCTAAATTATATTGGTACCCAAGAATAAAATAATGGAAGAGTTTTTGTTCATATATTATACACATGCAATAATTTCAATAATTATGGAGATTAGCAAATTTACTAATACCCAACAATATAAAACATGAAATTGTCAAATTTTATATTATAAAAATAAACCAGTAAAAAAATTTAAAAAAAATAAAAATGGCTACTTCAAGAAACTTCCATACCCAAGATTATTTTTGTAATTTATGTAATAGGGGTTTCAAATCAAAAATAGGATTAATTCACATAAAAAATCAAAAGATCATTTAAAGAAATCAAATTTATTAGATGATAACAACTCTAAAATTTGTACCAAGTGTCAAGAAAGATATTTATTATTAGGTTTTGATAAACATTTTAGAAATTGTATTGGAATAAAAAAAATAAGAGAAATATTTTCATGTCTCAAGGGTCATGAAATCTTCAAAAGTAAATTTGAATTAATGGAACACTCTAAAGAATGTGAAGATGAAGATGAAGATGAAGGTTGGGATGAATTTTATCATGTTGATGAATTTGGTAGTGAAGAAATTGGAGCATCTACAATTTCTTCATATATTAAAAAAATACAAGTGAAATAAAAGAATCGATGGAAAGATCTATAAAAAGATTCAAAGGTGCAAGGTTTAATATTATAAAATATAAAATAGGAATAAACGCAAAATATTGTCGACAGACTGATCAATCCGAATCCGCAAGCCAAATTTTTTAAATTTTGGAAGTCAGATTGATTATAAATATTTATATTCAATGAAAGGATTTAAAAAAATAATCAAAGAAGTTATTCGAGAGTTGCAAGAAAACCAAGAACAATCTGAACAGGAATTAGGAGAATCAAATTTAATTTTCCATTCCTTTGAAAATATTTAAATAGATTATTGGAAAGGAAGACCCCCAATTCCTAAATCCTATATTCCAACACCTTTTATTTCTAAACACATAATAAATGTTCAAAATAAAGATAATAAATGTTTCCTATGGGTAATACTATCAGCTTTACATCCTCAAGAACAACATTCTTATCGAGTATCTAAATATCGACAATATGAACATGAAACTTTATTCTGGGATGGTTTTGAACACCCAATGAAAATAGAACACATGTCTTAATTTGAAAGATTGAATCAACTTAGAATTAATATTTATGAATTAGATGGTGACAAGGTTATACCAATTTATATTTCAGATCAAGATGTGAATTCCTCAACTGTAACTTTTAATACAATAAGTTTAATAATATTAGAAAAGATTGATGGTGATGATTTAATTTCTCATTATGTTTGGATAAAAAATTTTCAAAGCTTTATGAGATCTCGATCATCATCTTCTCATCGAGTACAAGGACACACTTGTGAAAAATGTCTTTATTATTCAACTTCTGATGCTGTAAGAATAAAACATGATAGATGTCAAAATAATGAACCAGCATTAATTAAAATGCCAGAGAATCTTGAAATAAAATTTAAAAATTATTCAAATTTATTAGAATCTCTTGTTACAATTTATGGAGATTTTGAAGCAATCAATATACCACAAAATTTAGAACAAGAATACCTAATTGTTTAGAAAAAAATAAATTATTAGAATCATGGTATGAATATGATTTAGGAACCCAAGATTCGAATCAAGATCAGGGTTTGACTTCAAACCAAATAGAAAAAATGAAAAGGTTTCTCAAACTAAACAAGAAACCTTTTATAATAAAATTAACTAAACAAGTTCCATCAGCATATCGTTTATTCATCAAAAGTAAATATCCACAAATAGAATCATATGAAATAGCATATCGAGGAACTCCTCCACGGGATACTCTAGATCATTTTGTTGCAAGTATAAATTCCTTGGAATCATTCTTATATAAAAAATTAAAAACTGATTTTGAAATGAATATTTCACAACAACAATTTATAGAATATGAAAATTCTACAATTTGTTGGATGTATAAACAAGGATTTTGAGGTTATGAAAATTTTAATTATGCAAAAGTTATAGATCATGATCATTTTAAAAAATTAAATAATTTCAGAGGGGCAGCTCATAATAGTTGTATTTTAAATTGTAAAAAACCAAAATTCATACCAGTTATATTTCATAATCTATTTGGATATAATATACATTTGTTCATAAAACATTTAGCAATTAATGCAAAAACCAGTTTTAAAGTTATTGGTTTAACAAAAGAAAAATATAAATGTGTAGAATATGGATGTTTAAAATTCATAGATTCTCTAAATTTCTTTGGAATGAGTTTAGACTCGATAGGAAAAACAATGAAAGTGAAGATTTTAAATATACAACAGAAAATGTTTTGATAAAATATAATATTCCAATAGAAGAATATCCAACATATTTAACAAAAGGAATATATCCATATGATTACATTGATTCATTCGATAGATATCAAGAAACAGAATTACCTCCTCATGAAAAATTTTATTCAGTATTAAATCAATCAAATACATCAGAACAAGAGGACGCTCAAGCTAGAAAAATGTGAGAACTATTTAATTGTCTCACCCTAGGTGATTATACAGATGTATATCTAAGTCTAGATGTTTATATTCTCACAGATTGTTTTGAAAAGTTTATAAACACATTTACATTGAAAGCCTATAATTATATAACCCTACCATCATTATCTTGGGATATATTATTGGGGATATATTATAATATGATTTGTTCACCAGGTAAAAGTATAGAATTATTATCAGATCCCAACATGTTCAACATGATAAAAAATAATATTCGAGGTGGAATTAGTTCTGGAATGGGTGAAAGATACATAACTGCATTCATTTATAAATATCTTTATAGAACTTTATTCAAAGATACAGATGAACCACTTGTAGAAATAAAAACACAAGAATATGAAATGATAATTGAGTGTTTAAATAATCCATCCTTTATTTTATATATTGATGCAACTGCTTTATATTCAGGAATAATGAATATTTACCAATTTCTTCATTTGAATGGATGCAAATACCTGAAAATGATCAAGCATTGAATAGATTAATGAACGAAATATTAAATACTCCCAAAGATTCAAATATTGGATATTTTCTAGAAGTTGATTTAACAGTATAAAATTTAAAACAAAACATTTCTCATTTGTTCCTGTAAAAAAAAATAAGACAAGATGAATTATCCCCATGACAACTTGAGAAAAATGAACATACTAGTATAAAATTAATATGTGATCAAACAAATAAGACAAATTATCTCATACATTATAGAATGTTACAATTCATTGTTAGACATGGAATGGAGATACAACAAGTTCATAATATTATAAAATTTGAACAAAAACCATTCATGAAAAAATATATTGAGGATAATATTAAAATGAGAAATGCATCTAAAAGAGCACAAGATGCATTTGGAGACACCATGTATAAATTATCAAATAATTCTGTATTTGGTAAAACCATGGAAAATATTGACAAGTATACAAAGATTCAATTATTAACAAACAGTCAAAAAGAATTTGCAAAATATAATAGAATGATATCAAAACCAACATTTAAAAATGCACAAATATTTTCAAGAGAATTAGCTGCAATTGGAATAGGAAATTATGAAAAAACATACAACAAGCCAATTTTTATTGGATATAGTATTTTAGAATTATCGACATTGCAAATGTATGAAACATATTATGATGTATTACAACCTCATTTCAAAGAGAGAATATCAATGCATGGGATGGATACAGATAGTATGTTTTTAAGAATTTATTCTTTTGATATATACAAGGAAATATCTGAAAATGAAATCTTGAGAAAATTAATAAATTCAAGTGGAGCCTTGTTTACTTTTAAAGATGAGAAACCAAATAATGAAATACTTCAAGCAATATTTCTTCGACCAAAACAATATTCTCTTTTAATGCAAAATTCAATTAATGGTGAATTTATAGAAGAAAATAATAATAAATGAATTCAAAAACCTGTTGCCAAAACAACTAGACATCAAAATTTTGTTGATTCCATGCAGCAAGATTCTAAGAAACAATCAGTAATAGTTCATCAAATTAAATCTGTTAAACATAATCTAGAATTAAAAGAATCAAACCAAACTTCATTAAATAATTATGATAAAAGATTTATTTTATCTGATGGAATTCATACACTTCCATTTGGAAGCAATTTAATTCCAATCGTGAAACACTTGCCAGAAATAAATCAAATATTAGGAACTAATTATACAGATGTTCAAATTAGTAAAATGAAACCCGAAGAGTATCAACCATTAATTAATGCATATAATAACCTTTATTGTTTTAATGATTCCAATGATCCCAATGTTCCCGATGATGATCCCAATGTTTATAATTATAATGATGATTCCGATGCTTATGATGCTTATGATTCTAATAATAATGATGATTCCTATGCTTATGATTCTGATGATTCTCCCAATTATAATGATTCTCATTATTATAATGTTTCTGATGATTGTGGTGATTCTAATTAGATTCAATTGGATTCAATTAGATTCCATTAGATTCAATTAGATTCCACCATATTTCTTCATATTTCACCATGACGAAATTCAACTTTCTAAAATTAAATCCAACTATATACACGATAATTTGATTAAATCATAAA